>PVJX010014947.1:0-43632 GCA_004027295.1 Dolichotis patagonum
TGTGCACAGGCTCAGTCCCCAGGATGGCAAGGCGAGGGCAAGAGGTCATCAGGGTCACCAGGCTGGGGAACTCACAGTGTGGCACCACGGTGACCTCCTGCACGTCCTGGCCCAGCAGGTTGTGCACCATGCAGAGCACGGACAGCTGCTGATCCACATGGCGCAGGCGCAACGTGCTCACCACCTCGTACTCCTGCTCCTCCGCCCAGTATGTCACGTTGGTCTCCAGCTGGCTCTCCTCTTCCGAACTGTTCCCCAGCGGCGTGGGCGGTAGCTCGTGCGGACACCTGCCAGGAGAGTTAGGGGGATGGCTTGCAGCCTCTTCCTTCTGCAGATGGCAAAACGAAGGCCAGAAGCAGGCAGCACCGCGGAGCGGCGGTGGGGGAGGGAAGTAGGGCACGTCTCATCCCTGGGACCTCCAAGCAAGCGCGTTCTTCCTGTGAGCCCCGAATTGACCAGCAGAGGGCGCTCCCGCTCCAGACTAGAGAATTTTGGCTTGCAAAATTCACTCGTCTCATTTGATCCCCTAAATCATACGGTCTGACCTCAACTCTGCCACGATCTATTACACTACAAACAACCATGGTTAGGGGCACAGAACATCGGGGTAGACGAGGTCTCTCCACTTCTCACTGTGCTGGGCCGAAGATAGCTCAGGAATCAAGGTATGGGACAATTTAGGTCGGGCAAACAACCTCCAAGGAAATGGCTGTTTGGTCTTCTAGGATTTGGCTCTAGCCTGGAGCAAGGTGTTCCGAGGAGGGGGCTGGGCCAGATAAACGTCACTGGGTCCTTGTAGCCAGCAGTGGGTACTCTGGGAGATAGAGGCATAGGGGCTGCTTACCTTTTGAGGTCTCTGCAGCTAAACCAGGTGACGTGTGGCTGGGGCATGCCTCGGCCACGACAGCGGACTGTCTGGTCCCCATTGGCAGGGTGGCTCTCGCTCAGCTCCAGCACACGGACAGGTACTGTATGGAGAGGTACAGGGTCAGGAAATGGGGAGGTCAAGATAGACAGTCATCCGTCATCCTCCGAGAGCACCCGCCCCTGAGCCTCCCGGGGGAGGGGGACGCAGACTGCAGGTGAACAGAAAATACCAGGAATCAGGGTGAGAGCTGATAGATTCCCTTTCGGGGTACTTCAAAGGGAAAGCCTCAGGAGGGTGCCAGTCTGTCTTTAGCACCTCTCTGAGACTTGGTAATCTTCCCTTCTAACAAAGAGAAAACAGGCCTGAAGCTCAGAGCTCTGGGCAGCCAAGCTTCTGAAACTAACATTTAATAGCGCTGTTTTGTCTTCTCTGAGTTTATTTTAGTGGTTGCTTCATATTTATGACACATCATGCTGAATTTCCATCTATGCTGAGAGGTTAAATTTTGTCTTTCAAAATAAACTTATTTTTAGAAAGCTGATTGACAAAACACTATGCCATTATGTTGTCCTTTCTATGCTCCATTCCCAGTGGAGATGGCTCTTCCCGTAGGCCCCAGGATAGAACAAAAGCTGTACCACGCTGCCTGCAAAAGCGCCGATATGTCTGCCCTGCCCCAGCCCACTCCTGCCTTCACTCTGATCTCATCCCCCACTGTCCCTCTCTCTCCCTGCTGTGGCCACACAGGCCTTTCAGCCATTGCTCTGGCATTTGCACTGCCTGGAATGCCTTCTTCTCAGACAGTCACTAACCCAACGCCCTCATCTTCTTCAAGCACTCATGCAAATGTCAATGCCTCAGTAAGGCCAACCCTATTGACCGTATTTAAAGGTACAATCATCAGTACCTCTTGTGCCCATCACTCTTAATCCTCCCTACCCTGTGCCACTCCCCACCCTGCAGTAATTGCTATCACATAATCTATATCATTTACCGAGGTTTCCTCTCCTACTGCTTAACATTTGTCTCCCAGCTGCACAGAGCCAGAGCCTCAAGAACTTTGAAAAGACTGATGCATTGTGATTGTTCAATAAATATCTATTGAATTAATGGTACGGTACATAAGGGCTGATCAAAAATATGGTGTGTTTGACTAAAAAAGTTATCATAGTAAAAGACATCCTGCCATTAATCTCCCTCAAAATCCTTCCCCTTGCTTCCATCACATGTATTCCATCATCTGTGCCACTTTCTGAAGCAGTTCTGGAAGTGCTCTTTCGTGAGTGTCTTTAAGGTATGTGATCAAAAGTAAAGGGACTGCTGCTGCCAAGTGCCATCCTACAGAAGATAGATTTGTAAAAACAGAAGGGTGTGTCCCTTACTGTATTCACTGGAGCTGCCTTTGTGTGACTTCTGGCTCTTTGCTGAAGTGAAAATAACCATGAAAGGTAAACATTTGGAATCAGTTCAGAACGTTCAGGCAGCCATGACTGCGCACTTAAAAACACTAATGAAAGAGAACTTCCAGAACTGCTTCAGACCGTGGCAGGAACTATGAGATAAGTGTTTTTGAAGTAAGGAGGAGGATTTTGAGGGGCATGAATAGCAATATGTCTTTTACTGCAACAAATTACTTGAAAAGGTTTGACACGCATTGTATTCTTTTTTAAATCACAGCTCAGTAGTGTTATGTGAGAAGAAAAAATCATGGTATCAGTACATAAATGCCCAAGGTTTTGGGAAATACTTGTCTAGCCTCATAGCCTCCTTTTACATCTGGGGAAATTGAGGCTGAGAGAAGAGACACAACAGGTCAGTGACCTACAACCCAACCTCCTCAGTTTCAGGTCCCTTTTCATCTGTTCCTCCTATGGGTGGGTGGGCAAAGCAAGAAGGGAGAAGGAATAGGGCAAGGAGGGCAAGAATGAAAGAGGGCAAGGAGGTGACCCTCACCATTGACCTGCAGCTTGAAAGACAGCTGGTGCTCGTCATCCTCATGGAAGGCCCGCATGGTGTAACTGCCAGCCTCTGCCACCTTCACCCGCACCAGTGTCAGCTCCGACACATACCTGGGGACAGGGCAGGCCATGAGATCCACTGATCAGTCTTACAGCCCTCCCAACCTCCCTTGTGCAGACAGGAAAACAGGCCTACAGATGCAAGGGGCCTGCCAAGGCCACACAGATGTCAGCAGCAAAGCCAGGGCTCAAATCTGTCTCCTGAGTCCCCACCCATAGGCGGTGCCACTAAACCAAGAGGAAAGCTTGGAGGGACCGGAGCGGAGAGCGCACAGACCTATCCCCACCTCATCTCACGTCCTTTACCCTCACACTAATGTCCACACTCAGGGATGTTACAGAGGGCAGTGAGGGGCCCTCCTGGCACCTTGTCTCCCTATTATCCACATTTTAATTTTGGCTGCCAACTGCTGACCTCACTCATCACGAAGATGACTAAATGTCTGAGTGACCATCTAACTAGTGTCTGTTTCTCCAACTAGAGCAGAAACATTGAGAGGGCTGGAACTGTCCCCACAGCAACGCTAAAGCCTGCCATGGTGCCTTGCATGTAGCAGCCTCTCCGGATAGGCAAATCGAGGCTTGCTGGGTATCTGAAGGCCGTGCTCTGCCAGGTAGCTGCAAAGTTTCCAAAATGGAGTGAGCCAGCAGCTGCTTACCGGGTCTCGGACACATTGCGTGTGGCCAGGACTATCTCACCGACGCTGGTGTCACCAAGAGTGCGGTTGTCTTTGAACCACAGGACAGTGGGCGGAGGGTAAGCCTCGATCAGCACCTGCAGTGTCCGGCTCTGATGCAGCTCAGCAATTTCTACAGCATCCAGCCCTTGCAGCAGCCTCACGTAGCCTCTCTCTGCAAGGTAAACCTGTCAGGGCAGGTCCTGGGGGCAGGGCAAGCCCAGCATCCCCCCAGGAGGCAGAGCTTCTGAGGCAGGGCACCAACCGGATGCTTCAAGCTTTAGGAACCCATCCGGCCTTGGAACTGGGGTTACAGTTGGGGCTGTCACAGGAGCAGGGGCCAGGTTTGGAGGTGGGGCTGGTTTTGAGCTTGGACGTGTAGTCCTCTGTTCTGGTTCAGTAGTGCCGCTGAGGGGCACGGGAGCCTCGAGTAGGACTGAGGCTGAATTTGGAGATAGGGCTGCCTAGGGCAGGAGTGGGGTTAGGTTTAGCAATCGGGTTGGATTTAGGGTTCCAGCCAGGCAGAAGGTCCAGGCTGAGTTAAGGCTGAGTCAGGCTGACCCTGCACTTTGGTTTAGGTTAAGCCTAGAATGGGGGCTTCGGCTGGCAGAGTTTAGGGTAGAACTGAAAGTGGCTGCCTGCGCCCCGGGGCTGCACGAGGGTCTGAGTCCAGCCCAGACTGGGCTGGGGGCTGAGTCCAAGGCACCCACCGACCACAGTGACGTTGATGGCCTTCTCATCTCGGTGCTCGTTCACACTCTCTGACACATTGCAAATGTAGGTCCCCGAGTCGCCCAGCTCAGCGTCGTGGATGTGCAGGATGGAGCGAATGTGGTTTGGCATGTCAGGGAGGAAGTCCGTGACTGCCTCTACCTGCCGCCCACTCTGCAAGGACCGGGGGAGCAGGTTCCCCAAATCAGGAGGGGTCCGTGAGAAGTCAGTCTGCAGGCTGCAGTATCCATCCCTGCCCGGCCCCCACCAGCTCCTGGCCCAGCATTACCTCCTTTCGGGGGTACATCCACTCAAAGTTGACCACCTCGTTCCCCGTCACAATGCACATGATGGTGACGTTCTCACCCTGACGTACCACAGTTTGCACTGCATTCACAGAGACATTGATGGATGACACTGGAGGAAAGAGAGTGGCTTGAGATGGGGGAGGTCACCAGCCACCAGCACTTCTGCTTAGGGATGGAGGAAGGGGCCACAGAGGGAAGAGTTGACTGGTGTGGAAGTTTCAGTCATTCAACAAATATTTATTGAGTACCTACTCTACCAATTACTAGTCCAGGCACCAGGACTATTGCAGAGAATAGGGTGGACAAAATCTTTGTCCCTATGGAGCTAATGCTCTAGAAAGGGTTAACAGTCTAGAAGTAAAAGTGTCCTCTGGGGATCTAAGTACAGGAAAAATTGTGCCAGGTCCCTTCCATCTCTTGTTTCATTTAATCTTCACAATAAACCTACAAGGTAGGCAGCTACTACAATCCTCATTTTATAGAGGGAGACGCAGGCTCAAAGGGATGGTAGGCTTTGAGCATAATTATTCCAAAGGAAGTGGCTGAGTTCAAATTCAGAGCCATCTGGCTTGAGACCCTGTGCCTTTGCCCACCATGTTATGCAGCCCAGCTCTGCCACTAATGGATTCCATAACCGAGCAAACACTATCCTCTCTCTGAACCCCAGTTCCTTCATTCGTCAAGTAAAGGAGAAAAGACCTCACAAGTCTGCAGTGTGAATCCAAAGACTAATGAGTTACATACTTGGTAAACTGTAAGGGTTAGACTTGGCCCTGCTAAGCATTGGGCAAGATTGGGGCTTACCCTGGAGG
Organism: Dolichotis patagonum; assembly: GCA_004027295.1. Classification (NCBI taxonomy): domain Eukaryota; kingdom Metazoa; phylum Chordata; class Mammalia; order Rodentia; family Caviidae; genus Dolichotis; species Dolichotis patagonum. The sequence continues at coordinate 5,395 of PVJX010014947.1, forward strand.
CTGTAGACATAGTAGGCATCAGAGTCCACTTCCCTGTCCCCAATGGTGGTTTTGCAAATGTAGGTCTTGTCTTCAAAGGTACCAATGAAGCCTCGTTGGTGATCATAGGGGATAGGCAGAGGGACGTCCTCTTTCTTCTCATGCAGCGTCACCACCAGCTGGGGGTCTGTGACTCGGCATGGGATGGTGGTCTCAGTGATTTCCGTGACAAAGATGAATACATCCTCAGGGTCTATTGGGAGGAAGCCCATGCTGGGATCTGCCAGAAGAGGAGGCAGGAATGAGGGTCGGGAGAACTGGGAGAACTGGGTTTCTGGCCAGCCGGTGGATTCTATGTGCCTGAGAGTGAGTCTCTTCCCCTCTGTGGCCCTCCGTCTCCTCAACCCAGAAAAAAGATGCTGCTATAGTTTGCATGCTGGTTGTCTCCAAAACTCAACGGCATGTAACTATCTTTGTAATAGCCATAAGAGGTGATTAGGCCACGAATACCCCATGATTGGTAGACTGGTGCCATGTCACCTCTTATTCTTTCTTGCCCTCTGCCTTTACGCGTGGGATGATGCAAAAAGAAGACCCTTACCAGATGCTGGCCCCTTGATCTTGGACTCTGCATCCTCAGAACTGTGAGCCAATAAAGTTCTGTTCATTATCAATTAGTCTCAGATACTAGGTTATAGCAGCAAACCAGGGCTAAGGCAGACCTCAGAGGCCCCTTCCAGCCCTAACACTGGTATTGATAGTCCCAGGTCGAGAAGACAAGCCCCAAGCTGAAGTGTGATTGGTCCCTGGATCCTGAAAAACAGGGAAGCTGGGACCCTGGGACCCAGACAGAGCAGATTGGAGCCAGCTGAGAATAGGGATTCTCAGGAGGCAGGAATGGCGCTGGCTGGCAGGAAGGACACAGCTATCCAGGCCAATGTGTGGGAATGAACACACTCCTGGTCTAAGCGGGGTAGGCGTCTGTGATTCGTGAGCATTTCTAAACTGGCTGCATTGCATGGTGTCACTGAAGGCTCCTCTGAGCATCTCTGGTGCCATCGGCAGCAAAGAGGGAGGGTGGGTGCATAAGCTGCGGTTCTCACCTGGCACAAAGATGTACAGCCGCTTCCGCTCACTGGGCTCCAGCTCAAGGGAGCTGTTGTAGGTGCAGAAGTATTCTCCTGTGTCTCCCCCAGTGACATTGGTCAGCGTCAGTGTGCTGGTGAAGGTGCCATCCTGGGTCATGACCACTTCCTGTTGGGGTACCTGGGATATCCGTTCCCACAGCACTGGAGCTGAACCCGAGCAGGTCAGAACAAAGGTGCTAGAGAGATTGAGAACCAGCTCGGGGCCCTCAGGCATGATGACCAGGCCTTGGGAGATCTGTGGTCCCAGCAGCAACAGCAGTGGCAGTAACAGCAACTGGCCTTTGGGAAGGAGGTGTCAGATGTCAGGGCACAGAGACCTCAGGATGTCCCCCACCCAAAGCTGCTCCGAAGCCATCAAGTCCTCAAAGAACACACGTCCCTGGCCAACAGGTTAGAGCCCTCTGCCGATGGTTGTGGGGCCTCCGTGCCCACTGCAGGCCCCCAGGGACCCCTGGCCTCTGTCTCGGTTCCTGTCGAGCTCTTGCCTCTGAGTTCGCCCATGGCACATGTTCAGGCAGCAGGCAGGGGACGGGATCAGGAAATCCTTGGGAAATAATTCCCAGGCCTCCAGTTCCTGCATTACTTCCCAGGTCACTTTTTGGGCCTTTTCCCTGTAGCTGCCCCCAGCTGCCTAGGCTCTGGTGAAGCCCAGAGGTGGCCTTGCTTGGGAGGGGACTCAGGCAGCTTGGAGTGGGGACAGATTGGGACAGAAGACATGAGGAGGTCCCTGGGGCTGGAGGGCACTGGGGTCGAAGTGTGTGCATGTGTGTGTGTGTGTGTGTGTGTGTGTGTGTGGTACATCTTTCCCTCACCCAATGACATCTTCTAGGGAAGGAGTAGAAGCTATGCTCCCCCCACCCCAAGCAGCAGAACAGCCAGTCACGGTCCATTGGACAGAAGTTTGTTAGGCAGGCCACTGACTGGTCATGGAGTGCCCGGGCATTTGCCCAGCCCCTAGAGGGCAGAAGGCATGTCATGGATCAGACCGAGGAGAGATGGCAGGTGGGCTGACTGCAGGAGGGTGAGAGGGAGAGGGAGGGCCAGGCAGAGGATCCAGGACTCCGAAGGGGCTCCTGGGTGGTTTTTGAGCTGGGGGGACAGTTGAAGGAGGCCTCCACAGAAACGCTCTTGAGATAGAGGAAATCATGGCTCATGAACAGCCGCAGTGCTTCTGGATTCACACCCTAGTGTGAGCGTGTATCGCCCCTGCAAGCTCCAGGGCCTGTTCCACGGCTCCCCAGGACCCCTCCCCTGGCCCGCAGTCTACCTACCTTGGAGGATCGGAGCTGGCATCACACCTGGAAGCTGCATGATGGCCTGTGGGGTGAAACAGGGGTGAAGGCCCATCTTAATACCTGGTCCAGCAGGTAAGCCTTTGTCTGGACCACCGGCCTGCATGACTATGGGGCTGAAGCCAAATGCCACCTGTCCCCAGGCTAAGAGGGCCCTCTCCCCTCGGTTTCTAAGGCTCGTTTGACCTGGGCTGAGTCCTTTGCCCCTCAGGCCCTTAGTTTCCCTGCATGTATAGTAGGGCTGGGGAAGCTGAGCTGGATAGTATCCAGGGGCTGCCAGCTCTGACAGACTGTCCCCGGGTGACAGTTCCAATACCAGGCTCTTATCTGCCAGGACAAATATTTGGGAAAGTGTGATGAAAGGCCTGGAGGAGAAGGAGGGGGTGAGCCAGAACCCAGAGAACTCCCACAGCTCCACAAGCACAACAGGAAATGGAGGCGGCTGTGGGAAGGGAAGCGGGGGAGTCAGGCTGTGGAATGTGGGGGCCTGGGCCCCCTCTACTCAGCCCCCACCAACGTCGGGAGGCCAGGGGAGAGGGGTCCGGGCCTGCGCCTAGGAGAGCTAAGCAGAGTTTAGGGACCACTGAAGCCTCCACCCCCAACCCCACTGTCTGAATGGGGAAACTGAGGCTCTGAGAAGAAAAAGAGTTTGCCCAGGGCTCCACAGCAGGCCCTGTGGGAGAGAGACAAAGAGTTGGAAGGTGGAAATACAGAAAGGCGAAGACAGAGGCCGCACGAGAGGAGATGCACAGGAACACGCAGTGCCCTGGGCACCGAGAGAGGGAGGCGGACAGACTGAGTGGGCTGGGTCTTTGCTCTGTTCCTGCCTTGGCAGCCACGCCTTGGATCCCCAATCGCCACCAAAGGCCAGGCAGGTAAACCAAGGGGCTGCCTGAGCCTTGACTGGAAGGAATTTAGAGGTGGACAGGGTCACAGAGCAAAACACATGGAAGTGACCACGTGACGAGGAGCCTTCTATGCTGTCAGGCGTGGACTTGGTCCCGAGTGGCAGCCCAGCTCCCCGCTCTGCATCTCCCCTTCTGCTCTCAGTTCTACCACACAGCGCCCCAGTGCCATGGCTGTCTCTGTGGCTGAGTCTCCATGTTTCGCAAGTGTGCCACCTACCTGCACCCGGTTTGCATGTTGGGGTACAGACCTGAGCACCGGCTCGAACCAGTGCCCCCGGAAGCAATCTGAGCAAATCTGTCTTCTCCATCTACTCCTGGCCTCGCTTCAGGCGAGCTTCCCCAAGGGTTCCCTGTCTTCCTTCCTCTCTCCTCTGAACTGCTCCGAAGGTCGACGCCCTGTACTCCTGACAACTCTCCATAGCAGCCCTGCTCCCAAGCATCCTGCGCCACCCTCCTGCTGGACACCCAGCATCCCCGGGTAGGACAGAGCAGTGCCTGGGCAGCCCATCTGCCCCTCAGCGGGTGCCCCTCTGGCTTTCCCCTTCCTGCCAGAGGACTGGGCCAAAGAAAATCATTAGCAGCCCAAGCTGGGGGAGGGGGTCACGCAGCTTCCCGCCCCTCCCCTCCCAGCCTCCTTGGCCAGCCACACTGTTTATTATTCTAAAGGAGGAATTTGGCCTGCTGGCCGACAGAGATGGGAGGTCACTGCAAGGGGGCTGGCCTGGCTCTTGAAGGCTGGGCTGGCCATGTGGGCTGGGTCCTCCAGGCATGCAGCCCCGACCCTGCTCCAATGCGGGCTCCTCTGTCCTCTCCTTACAGGCCAGGGCTAGGGATGGCTGAGAGCCTCTGAGACTCGGCCAGGAGGAGCCCTTCGGGAATGGCCAGCAGCAGCCCAGAGAGGCAGAGTCACGACTGTGTCACACAGCGAGAAAGGGAATTTGGGCTGCTGAGAGAGGACAGGCTGGACAGATGAGATCAGAGAGAGCAGAGGCTTTGGGAAGGGACACTCTAGGGAGCCGGCTTGACTGTATGAATTAAGCATTTCAGCTCCCAGGGACCTTGAACCCCATTGTGAGACTGGGTTTCCAGCCTTCTTTGGGACTGTGTTTTCCCATCCACACACAGAGGTTTGGGGGGCTCGTCTCAAAGAGCTGTCCCTATTCTCAAGTTCTGCCTTTCTGACCGGCCAGAGAGAAGTTCTAGTCATTATTCTTAGTAGGGTAGCTGGAGAAAGTGGGGGCTGGCCAGAGGGAGGGGGCTGTATTTCTAAGCCCAAAGTCACATGAGAATTCATTCTGTGTGGACCGTGACAAGATGCTTCTCCCCGCACCTCACATTCTCCCTCTATGCACTCAGGACCTAGGCTAATGAACATGAGATGTGGAAGCCCAGGATTTGGCATAGGGAAAAGTGAAGACAGCAAGCTAGAGGGCTAGAAGGTACCATACTGGGCCTTAAGGCACTCGGAAGTGACCTCCTGGGCCATCTGGATGACTCTGGCACACCTAGATGCCTTCTCGACGCCTTGTAGACCATTTTGTATTTCCTGGTGGCAGCCGTGGTTCCAGCAGACCCCAGGGAGGACCAGGCAGCTGACATGGGGTGTTGATTTTCCTGTGACAACTTCCTTCATGAGATGAAGGAGCCGTGCTCCAGGGAAGAGCCGCCTAAGACAGCATGGTGGCTCTGTTTGCCATCCTGTGCTCCCAGGGAGGCCCCTGGAGTGGAGGGGAGTGGGGACCTCAAGCCTTCCCTTTGCTCAGGAAGATACACTGTGTGTTGGGAAGCCCTCAGGCCTCCTCCTATACAGCCAGGTTGGAGGGCCAGCGTTCCAAAGGTGGGGTCATTGCCCAGGTCACAGTGACTCCGAGGGACCCCTCAAGGAATGGAGTGAGGGCCCCAATTCCAGGGGAGCAAGCATGTTTAGAGGGTCATTCTCAGAGCCCCAGCTTTCCCTCCAATAAGCACATACAATTCTTTACTCCTTTCCCACCGCCTTAATCTAAATAAATCCAGTCCATCTTAGCCACATCCGCCAGCAACAGCTCCCCTCCTTCGGGGTCCTGCAGCTCCCACGACACAAGCCGGCAGAGGAGGGGGGCCCGCCTCACTGCCAGGGGCGAAGCCTGCACACGGCGAGCACATGGACACAGCACAGACGCCTGCCTACGCGCCGGCTCACACGCTCCTCTGGAACCCATGCACGTGCAGCTGGCTGCGAGTGTGCCCAGCCCCCATGCAGGCATGAACCATGTGTATCCCACACTACACACACACACACACACACACACACACACACACACACACACACAGCTCCACTGTGCCACGAGCACACACATGCATGCACAGACTGCTGCCTGGGTGCTTTCCCAGGTACCCATCAGAGAAGCACCGGAGTGTAGCACATCAGCCCTTGACCTGTACAGAACTTGCACGCAGGGAACCCCAAATGCCCCGACCACACCTGCATGCATCCACAGACAAACCAGCCAGCCGCATGCACCGTGCAGGGCTGAGAACCTGACAGGCACTGACTGACTTGGACAGCAATCATTTCCATGTTAGATGTGGGGAGACTGAGGCACAGAACAGCTCAGAAACTTGCCTAGAAATGCAAAGCCAGGGGAGGATAGAGCAGAGATGCAGATAGACCAGTGTGACTTCATGCTCTGTGCCTCCCCACTGTACCACTTCTCTGGTCACCGCTGTCTGGCTGGAGCTCCACAGAGAGCAGTGGGTGGGACTGTCAGAAACAGATGGACTTGAGATTAATTTAGTGGAGAATCAACAGGACTTGGTGATTGAAGGGGGGCTGAAGAGGGAAGTTTCACAGAGAAGCCTGCACCCCTGTTTCTGGCTTGGAATGCTGGGAGACAGGAATGTGTATTGTTGGGGGTCGATGCCATTTTCTGAGGATGCAGAAGCCAAATAGCAGGACCAGACCAAGTTGCTGTCATGCTAGCTTAGAGTGTGGAGGGTCCTGCCATGCAGGGAACAGGCTGGACAGAAATAGCAGTGAGATGGAGCCCGAAAAAACCTTGACAGATGGTGGAGGGTGCTTGGTGCAGGGACTCTGGGGCTAGAGGTGCTGTGAATAAACAGGGTCACCAAGGAAGGAGGAGGCAGCAGCCTGGTCATGAGGTCATGGGTCAGAGTCTTGGAATGTCACAGCTCCACAGCCCTCTGGTTACCCAATTCAGTGCCTTTCATGGGGCCCCACTGTATAAGCCAGGAGGACCCCTGTTTGTTTCTATGCAATGTGGGCTCAGGGGACAGTGGGGTGCTTGAGCTCACCTGACCAGGCAGCCCCTTCTGCAGCCCCGGCTCAGGTGTGAGGTGCTCACGACCAGGACTGAGACCACACTACTGCTGCCCCTCCCTCTCCTCAACACACTTGCTCTCTCTCCCTGCGCCGCCAGGCAGACAGGTGACACAGGCTCAGGGAAGACACTTGCCGAGTTGCTTGCCTGTGGACATTGACTTATTTCGGGACCCTCTGCTCTGTCTTTTCTCCTCCACAATAGGGACACGTCAGGGACACTTCACAAACAGGGTGGGTATAAGGGACCTGGGTTCTGACCTCAGCTCTACCACCACCTGTCTTACAGTCTGGCCCCTCTCCGGGCCTCGGTGTCCCCATCTGTATAACAGGGTGGGAAAGCTAGCAGGGCTGACGTGTTGTGGCTCTCAGGATCCCACTTGGAAGGTGGCTGTGCAGCTCGGGAATGCTGGGGAGGGTTGCAGCCGGGACGTCGTGACTCAGCTTCCAGAAGGCAGCCAGCACCTAACCTGGAGTGTGTGGGGGCAAGAGGCATGTGGAACTGGAGAGCACAGTGACCACAGCACGGCTGGACCTGACAGTGTGGCCTGTGTGGCCATCCCTAAACTGGCCATGACATGGGTGAGGTCTTCAGCCAGCCCAGGAAGCCTCACTGCGGAAGCTCGGAAGCAGGGTCTGGAAGGTGGGAATGCCATTGCAAGCTGGGGGAAGGGGAAGGAGGAGGGGGCAGAGACTCCCCTTGCCCCCCTCAATCCTGTGACCTATTCGGTCTACTGAAGAAGGCTCTGCATGCTTCCCTACACGGTGAGTCCCCAGAGGGAGATCTGGGCAGACCGGGTGGGAGAGGGCCCACTGACTGAGCCAAGCCTTGCAGTGAGGGATCTGGAATCCAGGCCTGTTCCCCATTCCATGTTGCTTCCAGGCCAAGGTTCTTCCTGTTGCCCAGGTACCTGGGGTCTCTCTGAACAAAGCAGCAGAAACTAGACAAGCTGGGGCGTGGAGGGGGCTCAATGCTGGCCCCACCAGACACGGGGCTGACTCCCTCCAGCATAGACATGGCCGCCTCAGTGCCTTTGCCCGTCCAGCCTATCCCCTCACCTGTCTCCCTCACACCCCGGCCGGAGGGACCCCTGTGTACCATCCATCTGCTGGTCCTCCTGCGGCCCCTGTGGCTCTCCGTGCCACCTCCACAGCACTGTGACTGACTGAAGGAGCCATGACTGACTGAAGGAGGAAGGCCACTGCCTTCCCAGGTCCTTGGGGAGTCAAGTTAGTCACCACTCTGCTCCTGGCCCCAGGAGGCCGCCCCAGGGACATGATGGAAAAATATGACCTATTTTTTTTTTTTTTTTGAAGCCTAAAATAAAATGAAACATCTGTCTGGAACAGAGCCAGGCTGATAAAGAACAGATTGATCCCCCTGCTGGAGGACACCCCCCAACTCACACCCCTTCACTCATCCCCTCACCCACGGGGAGCGCTCTGGGGGCGGGTGACACCGGCCTCGCTACTTGGAACGGCGCGTGGGAAAGCGCTCAGTGTGTGCCTTGTGGCCGCTGGGGGCCCAAGGGAGGGGGCCTGGGTCCCCACACAGGCTGGGAACCGGCCTGGGAAGGAGGTCAGAGGGGGAGGGAGGCCCCACTGCCTATCCCTGCCCAGCAAGCACTTCCTGCCTCCTACGGCGCCTCACTGGCCCCCCAGCTCAGCCCCAGATCCACTTCAGCTGCCTGTGCTGGCCCTGCCCAGCCCAGAGACCCCTGGCTCACAGTCCCCTAGATCCACCTGGGCTGTCCCTCATCAGCCCTTTCAAAATGAACAGTGGCTTAGACGGCCTTGAAAATAACACAAATAACAGCAGCTACTCCCAATTTAGGATTTACCCACCCAGAGTCTCAGCTAAGCTCTTTGTATGAAGGATCTCACAAGTCCCCAGAACAATCCCATGACACATGACTGCTTTCCTGTCTTACAGATGAGGAAACCGAGGCACAGTGAGGTCAGTGCATTTGTCCAAGACCACAGAGCTTGCCAACAGTGCTTGCAGGACTCAGGCGGGCCCCTGAGCACACAGACGCAACAGCCCCACCCCAGCAGCCTCTTCTGGGCAGGAGGCAGAGATGCAGAGCCCCAGCGAGGGCAGGATAGGACAGCTCCATCCACCACACTGAGTGGTCAGCTCGTTCTCTCGCTGACTCCTGGCTTCTTTCCCTCTTTCATACCCTTTCAAGTTGGTGAAGTTGAAGCTGACAGAGGATGACAGAGTTGCACTGTTTTTTTGCAGAGCCTCACAAGGTTAAAGGTGTCATGGACCATACATATGCCCTACTCACCTCTCTGCCTTCCCTGCAATTGCATACCGACCACGATGGGGCACTTACCACCCCATCCATTGTGGGAAAGCTCAGGACCCTCAGATGTCAGACTAAAGAGATTGTTTTTTTACAGAGTACAGCAAGTGACTTTTTCATACCAGGAATCGAACTCAGGACCTTGTGCTCGCCAGGCAAGCACTGTGCCGCTGAGCTGTATCTCCCAGCCCATTGAATACAATCTATCTGAACGTATCTTCTACCTCTCAGTCCTGCTTCTACCCTCGACCCTCCTTGACCCAGAACATCTTTCTCCTCACTCCCTGTCCTGCTGCCCCAATCTGAAAACAAACAAAAATCAAGCACTGTACTAAATGAGATGATGGGGGATTTGGTTTCCTACTCACAACTCATTATTCCCATTTCTTGGAGAAGAAACTGAGTCTCGGAGAGATCTGGGAACTTGCCCAAGGTCACAGCTCTATTAAGCAGAGGAGCTAAGTTACACACTCAGGCTGGCCAGAGTCCAAAGCCTGTTTTCTTAACTGTCACACACACCCCCCCATCTCCTGCCCGGAAACACCTCTGCCCACAGAGGAGCTCCCTTGAGGAGCTCACTCTAATGCAGCTGCGGAGAATCTAGGCTCTCAGGACAGGAAGAGCCTTCAAGGCCAAGGTCTTGCCCCTGTCCTCACTGAGGAGCAGTTTGGGTCCTGAGCTCCTACCCCAGGCTACCCAGAACTTTGCAAGCCCAGGGAAGGTGGACTCAGAACCCTTCCAGAACTCCACCACAGAGCTTCAGTCAGCTGCTAGGATTAAGAAAATGCTCACGTTGGGTCTGGCCCTGTCCCAAGGACCTCTGAAGTGGAGTGGCCCAGGAGTCAAGCCAGGTGTGTGGCCAGCTCTGCCACAGGCCTGTGACTGCAGGTTCCAGCGTCCTCAGCACTGTGCACAGGGAACCAGGCCTCAGCAGCTGCAGAATTCCAGGCCTCTGCCACCCTTCTCTGCCCTCCCCACCCCCACCTTCCAGAGCCTCCTCTCTGGCCGGTGTCATGGCAACAGGGAGCGCCAGGCCCTGGCAGCCAAAGGAGCCCCTGAGAGGGGTCCCAGGCTGTGGCTGAGGAGGGGGGTGCTGCGGGCACAGACAAGCAAACCTTCTGTTCCTCGGGCTGCTGCCAGCCCGGGATCAGCCATGGGCCGTGCCGAGGGCCACAAAGAGAATGCATTCTCAGAGCCAAGTGGGCAGGGGGCAGGCCGGCCTTGGGGCCCATTCATACTGACCCACCAGCATGCGGCCTTCCCTTACCAGACCAAAGCTCACAAATCAAGCAGGGTAGGTGGCAGCACCGCCATTGAGATTCTCCTCAGAGCTCTCCTGGGCAGCAGATCAGGAGAAGGGGAAACCTCCATGTTTCATTTACCTCGTCACTTTCTGAGCATCCCTTCCTCCTTCTTCAGTGTTTTCCCTGATTCTCCCCTTCTGCTCCTTAGCCTCTCTGTGCCTCGGTTTCCTCATCTGTAAATTGAGGTCTGTCACTGAGTCATCGAGGCTACTGATGGGGCTGACACAGCAAATGCTCAGGACAGGGCCTGGCACACAGCCTTCTGCAAAGCTAGAGGCCAGCTTCTTAATCATCCACTCACGGGAGAATAAGTCACTCCCGCCCTCCCTCCCACAGCCCTGAGCACACAGCCGAGACCCTGCCAGCCTGGGCTGTTCAGAAGAGACGCATGTGACACTAGAAGGGGCAGAGAGGCCCTTCCAAAAGGGCTCCTCAGGGAGGGGCAGCGGTGGTTATCGTGGGTACTGGCAGTGGTGGCCCCTCCTTCTGCACTGAGGCTCAGCGAGGTGGCCACACTCAGCAGCTGAGTGACCAGCAGAGGGCCAGAAGTCAAATTTAATGCCTCCCAGCCCACTGTCTGCTGACTGGTTCTTCCCTGCTCCACAGATGCTCACACAGCTCAGGAGACCAAGCATCTGCCTACAGTGAGCTCTTCTGGGCCTCAGGCCTGAGGCCTCAGCTGCCTCATAGTGACACAGGACTCACTAGGCTGGGGGACAGAGAAGGAAAAGCAATGGTGACACTTTCCCTCCAGGGAGGTGAGGGACAGGCTGGTGGAGGGACAGCAGACATGGAACCAGTGGGCTACGCCTGATAGCGTCAGGTAGGGACACATCAAGGCTAGGAACAAAGAGTCTGTCTTGAAGACCCTTAATTCAAAGTCTAAACCCCAACTCTCCTACCTCACCCCTGTGTGATATGAGCTTAACTTATGTGAGTCTCTATTTCCTGGAAAATGGTCTAAGAGACCCCCCTGTTCCACTGCCATGAGGGTTAGAGATGACAAAGAACACTCAACACATAATAGATGCTCTGTAAATGGTGCTGAGGGGAACAGGACTTATTTGGGGCAAATGGCATTGAGCTGGGCTTCCAACCCTTGAGCCAGGTCAAGCTGGGTTCTGTGGAAGATGGTACGAGGGCACAGTACTCCATAGGACTGTGTGCAAGCAAAGTGAGGAGATGGCACAGGACCTGGGAGAGATGGCAGGGAGAGATGTTAGGCTAGAAACTGAGTTTCTTCAGCAAAGAGGCAAGTGAAGGGCAAGAAAAGAAGTTAACCGTCAGGAAAGATCTTGGGTGCTGGGTAAGGATTTGGGCTTTGCTCTACAGGCACCTCAAAGCCGACTTTTCAGGGTGTTGATGGTGATGGTGGTTGGCCAGCTGCTGGCTGGGCAAGAGTAATTCTGTGCACCAGTCATTAAAGGGATTGGGGCCTCCATGCAGGAGTGACAGGAACAGGCTGGCATTTTGTGGGAAGCTACGAACTGGGATGGAACGGTGGAGTCAGAGAGGCCCGCTTGCAGGATAAGGCCACCCCTAATCCATCCTGGACCCACTAGAAGGGTAAGCTATATAATTTGTTGGGATGATGTAAAGGCAGGATTCTTTGTTAAAAAGGATTAAAAACTTCGAGAGTGACTGAAACGCATTGAACCAAGTGTGGGCCTTCTAAATACGAAGTCATCCCTGTTTCCTAGACTAAAGGGGAGACTGCCCATCTATCCACCAGTGCATCCATGCACCAGTCCATTTGTTTATCTTGCCATGCACCTATCTACCTATTCTCTATTTCACTGTCAACCCAACAGATGGGTCCAGGCTGGAAGCTAATAGGGACAGGAATGACCCGAGTGACAGCCCATTGGCTCAAACTTGAACCTTTACTTTCCAGTCCAGTGCTCTGGGTTAGAAGCAGCCAGGGCTTCTCTGGCAGGTTTATAAAGCTGAGCCCTGCCCTCCTGCCCTCATCCCCACCCCGACTTATGCCTAGCCAGAAGTGGAGAAGTTGGTATGTTCACAACTCTTGGGGTTCTCTTTTCCAGGAAACGAAAATAGCCAGAATAGCTGCAAAGATGTGGTAAAAGAGCCACAAGGAGCCTGGATGGGCCTTCTGGGGTCTCTGAGTGACCCCCCTGCCTTCTCCACTCTTTAAAGAGGAACCATGGCCAGAATGGAGAAGCGATGTGCCCAGAGCTGCCATGGCAGGAAACTACCTGGGGTGGGCCTGGGGTCTGCACCCTTCCAAAAGTGGCTTCTTTGCTCCTCTCCAGGCCAAATCTGCCTCCTAGCTTCATCCCAGCAAGACTTGGAGGCTGAGCCTGGAGTGACAGGTGGAACTGGGCCTCTCCAGGACTTCAGGCACTCGTGAAGCTTCAGCATACAGGGCACTCAAAGGAAAGCTCAGATCCAGGGTTCCATAGCATCCCTCATGATCTGCACAGCCTCTATCCCATCCCTTCCCCTCAGGTTCCCACCTATAAAAGAGGGAAGTCAAATCAGGTGACCTGAAAGGCCTTTTCATCTCTGACGTGGGAAACTTCCCAATCTGCTGGCCCTCTCCAGGGATGGTCCTGTCCACCATGGGGTGGAGAAGCTGGCATCTCTGGCAGATGAAAGGTTCGGGTACCTGAGATATCAAAGAGCCCTCATGTGAAGCAGGAGCAACAGTGCTAATGCAATTAGAGCAGTGCACTTTGATTTCCCATCTCCTGCACCATGATAGGGGTGGGCTGCCCTGAAAAGCATCTTGGGAGAGGGGCTGGGGTGCAGGTTGCAGGGTGCATGTAGCTCTTTTCCTGACAGTCTGGGCCTGGAGGCTTGGGAAGGCAGGAGGTGGGCATCCATGCTCGACACACCCAAGTGTGTTGATACCCACAGCGCCAGAGCGGAGCCTCTGCACCCTTTCCTTCCCTGGCCTCTAAACCACCACTGGTTTGGGCCAAAGTCTTGGTTCCTCTTGAAATCAAAACCAATGAGGTTTGAAAGTTCAGGACTGGAAGGGACCTAAAGGACCACACCTCGTTGCTCTGGGCATCCAGGGACCTGGGTGTGTAACCCCTGCAGGAACATGCCCTCGGAGCTCTCTGAGGAAGGGCCCCTCTAATGGTTAAAAAGCTCCTACTTGTTATTGCAGGTTCAAGTTTTCCATTAGCAGCCATTGATCCTGACCTCTTTCTGTAATGTGTAGAGAAAATGTAAGAAAAACTCCTTTCATTGTGAAGTTAAATATGCATGATCCTTGCCTGAATACACAGCGGGGTTGTGCAGCTGCCAATCTGGGCTGATGGGGCTTGGAGTCCTGGAATTGTTTAGAGCTGGAAGGGACTTTGCGATCATCAAGGTCAATCTCTTTAAGGACTGAGGAGAAGATGAGGCCCAGACAAGGACCGGCACTCTAGGGTTCCGTGACCCTCTCTGGAATGCCGCGGGACTCCCAGAGCCAGGGCCTTGTCCTCAGAGTGCACAGTGGGTCCCTGGGCCCCACCCAGCCTTGCATCACGGGGCTCCGGAGTCAGAAACACTCGGGCACAAATCCCAGCTCCTCTGCTTCCTAGCTGTGGGGCTCTGGGTAACTGACTTTTCCTCTCAGAAAATCTTCATCAGCAAAGTGGTGAGAGTCTGTACCTACACTTTAAGGTTACTAAAATGATTAAATTAATCCAGCAAGCATTTATTAAGAACTTCTTGAATGCCGGGCATGTTCTAAGTACTGAGGACTACATCAGTAAACTGCGAGGTATGGATAGACACAATTAAAATGCCCATGGAAAGTGCTCAGGCCGGGCTGGTTCCCATTAGATCATCTTGCCCACAGTCCTGTGGCCGAGGTGCCACAGCTCTGATCCTGGGGAGAGGCCACTTTCAGGCCCACTCTCAGGGTCTGTGAGCAGAGCCCTTTTCCGAGGACCCACTATCGCAGGGCTCCCAAGTGTCTCCAAGAAACAGGTAGGCATTTCAGGGATGCCTAGGCCCCCTCTTCTCCCCCCCCCCACCCCCACACCGCACCTGTAGCCTGTCCTAGGGCCCCTTCCTGCAGCCAAAAGGCATCTGGTCACGAGGCCAGATGTGCACTCTGCCCTGAGGACAAGTGGGCCTTCAGAATGACCAGTGTCCAGGGTCCTTCAGGGCAGAGGCCTTTGTGGGTTGTGTCAGGTCTCCGAATTAGACCCCCACCCAACTAGGAGAGAAAAAAACTCTCCAGGTAGAACTGTTATTCACACCTAGGGGAGCCGGCATTCAAGAGGAAGCCGGCAGCTTCCTGAGGCAGCTCAACCAGCTTACAGTTGCCCCCACACAGCTCAACCTACAGAGAGCTGATTCCAGGAAAAACCGCAAGAGACCCGCTGTGCCTGCCAGCTCCCCCCACCCCGCACCCCATACCCAACACTGCCCTGTCCGTCACCTAGCTTCAGACCCCCTACTCAGAAACCCAAAATTTTGTACTTCCCTTGGCAACGCTTTCCCTTCCCTATAAAAACACGCCTTCACCCCTTGCTCGGGGCCAATAGTCTTTTCACCCGTGGCCTGATCTGCAATACAGTCCTCACCAGTTGCTTAAACTCTGCCTGCCTCAGTGGTCTCAGTTGTGCCTTGGTTTACCTTAACAAGCTGCAGATCATTCTGCAATGAGGGGGTCACACGCAGGAGGCAGGAGCAGCACACTCTCTTACCAGTGGCCTCGGGCCCGACGCTGAAGTGCAGGCACCATGCCAAGCACTTTACCTCATGGAGTCAGAGGAGCCTGAGGCTCAGAGAAGCAAAACACTGGCCCAGGGTCACCGGTCAGCCAGCAGCTGAATCAGAGGTGAACTCACAGCCATCTGATGCCTAAGCCTGGTGCCGCTGGTCCACCGTGCCCACTACTCCCAGATAGGAAGTAGCTCGAGAACCAATACTGGGGTCTGAGGTTGGCCACGGTGGATTTGAATGGAGCCAGGACAAGCACTGGGTCTGCTGACTCTGACTACAGCGCTTTCTGCTGCCGGCCCCACATCTGTGGACAATTACAAACCCTAGCTCTGCCTCCCAGAGGAGGGAGGTTGTCTGATAACTACTGTCTGCAAGGAGAGTGCTGACCAGATGGCCTCCTGCTGCTCTCAGCAGGCCTGGCGGACCTGACAGCAGTCAGATCTGAGGCTGCACTTGGGTTGGCGAAGGTACCAAGGTACTGGAACCAGTAGCAGGCTCTGGGGAGGATGGAGACTCCCTGCTGACCAGAAGCAGCTTCCTGGGTATCCAGGATGCCGCCTTTGGGGTCTGGCAGACTTCCACTTAAATACCAGTTCTACTAAGTGTGTTACCCTGGAAACTCACTTAGCCTCCGAGTACCTTGGGTTCTTCACCTGTAATATGGGATAATAACAACACCAATCTCAAAGCCTTGCTGGCACAATTCCGAGGGAGGGACCATACTGACGGTGCCTACGTGCAGTGGGTTTCAGCAATGGTGACCACCCTGACTGTATGCCCCCAATGCTGTGGGTTCAGGGCCCCCTGCCTGGACACAGAGAAGGACTGCATAATGTCAGGACATCTTGTCAGAGGTCTCTGTGCACTCCAGGGGTTCACAGAAGCAAGCAGAGACCCCCCCTTTCATTCTTTCATAGAAAAATGCAGCCACAAACAGCCACCCAATATTCTGGAAGCAAGACAGGAGGCCACCCCTTAGCTTCCACCAGCACATTTTCCTAGCCTGGAACCCACCCAGGACTGGGTATTAGGGGCATAACACAAAACAGTGAAACCCAGAGCCTGAACAATCTCTGCTGTGTACACAGAATAGGAACAGAGGACGATGAGCAGCAAGACTCCAGCGTGGAGTGCGCGGCCAGCACCCGGAGGATGGGAGGAACCTGGGAAGGCTGCCTGGAAGAGATGGAGTAGCAGGGGCCCTGAAAGAAAAGTGATGAGGAAGGGCATTCCAGGCCGAGGGAATGGGGAGGGCAAGTGCCCACAAGCAGGATGGCACAAATTCCTTCTGAAAATTCTGGGACAAATTTAGGAACACAAAGCCCAGGTCTGGAGCTGTGGGACAGTGGAAGTTTGCAACTTCCCCAAGCTCTGCCACTTGCTAGCTGTGTGGCTTCAGTTCTGTGACTACGGGGAGCATCAGGGGGCATCACAGGAGACACCTCACCTCACGTGCAAGGCACAGGAAAGCTCAACCCAGCCTCTGGTGCTGCCTGTGAGCGCTGCCGCCGCCGGCACAGTCTCGGCCAGCAGGGAGGGTCCGTCAGTGGCAGCCACTGTTAGGAGCTGGGCCGTTCACAGGCACCGGGGATGCACAGAAAGTCTGGGCAGGGAGGTCTGTGATCCTGTGATCAGACTGTGTTTTAGGATGGAGTGGAAAAGGGGCCGAACCCAGAGGAGGGACGGAGCGAGGAGGCCTGGGCAGCCGCCTCGGACAGAAGAAATTAGCTCAGATGCAACCCTGGTCACGGAGGAACGCACAGAGCTGACCGCTGGGTCCCAGGCCCCCAGCCCCAGCTGCAGACTGCTAGGTCCTCACTGAGGCCCCTCTTAGTGCAGAATTTTCCCAGTGGCTGGGGTTTTGGAAGGACATTTTAGGAATCTGGAAAATTTGCAAATCCATTTAAATCCCCAAAAGTTGCCTGATGGCTGACTGGCCTAAAGCCAGGTCCATTGTTAGGAGCAAGGCTGGGGCCAAGGGACAGGGGTTAGACCCCTAAGGTCCCCCATCCCCTGATAGGTCCCTTTCTATGTACCCTCAGTTTCCCTCTCCGCCCCTCCCAGCTTTCTCCCACTATTGCCTTGCTACACTCCCCGGAGTCTCTCGGTGTCTCCTGTCTGACTCCAAGTTGCTCACAGGGCACCCCACATTGTATGAATAGGGTAGGAGCAGTGGAGTTGAGGGGTAGCAGTCATTCACCCCAGGAGAAGGAGAAAACTGGTTCCTCCAGCCTTGACATCACTCGAAGCCAACCAGTCACTTCCCATCTGGTTTTGTTAAAAATATTTTCCATTTTTTTTACCTACCAAAAGAGGCACAGGCTGGGGCTAGGGAACAGGGCATGGGGCCAGCGGCCCCCCTTCTACCTGCACTTACCTTGTTGCTGATGGAGTCTGGTGTGGACACCGTCTCAGACTGTGGGCTGTCACCCCCTCCAGGAAGTCCTCCTTACTGCCCTTTCCTTGTTACCAATAAGACTTCGCTGGGCCCCAAACAGGCAACAGCTGGGCAGGAGGCTCTTCTATCCCAGGCTCCCAGAGACTCGGGAGGACTGAGACAGGGCTGCAGGGCGAGCAGTGGCCAGCCTCGCCTCACTCCCAAAGCATCCTTTGGGAGGAGCAGAGCCGCCAGGAGGGGCCGCCCTGGGTCCGCCGGCAGCCGCGGGCTGCGGACGCTGCTGGTCCGCAGGGCCAGCTCTCTCGGTGATCTCCTCCCGTCTGACTCCAAGTTGCTCACAGAGCAATCCCAGATCCCAGATAGGACGGGCAGGGACTGCGGCCGCAGGCAGCCCCCAGCTCACACCACCTTGGGCTTCCCTGCCCCACCCCCCTACTTTGGGGGAAAGGCTGCAGGGCGGCCTCTGATTGGCCCAGCTGGGGAGAAGGGGGGCGGAGGGGCAGGGAGAGGGGACGCGTGCGTCTGTTTTCAATTTCAGGGTTTTTTTTTTCCCCCTCTCTTTTTCTTTTCCCCCAAGTTCTTGTTTTTCTTCCTTTTTTCCCTCTGCTCCCTCCCTCCCATCGCCGTTCTCTCAGGATGTGAGGGGATGTTTAGAAATTCCACAGCCCACGCCAGCCACTGAGTCACTTTTATTGAAGAGTGGCCCAGCTTCCCTTGCTTGATGCCTGCCTCTGGCTGCAGTCTCCCCCGGCCAGGGCACCTGGGGTGGGGCATGAGGACCCTTTCTTTGTGCCTCAGTTTCTCCATCTGTAAGAAGCTCTGATGATCTGTGGTTGGTTCAGCCAGTATTCACTCATTAAACAAGAATGTTAAAGCACCTACTGTGTGCACTAGTGCCAGGGACACAGTAGTAAGACGCTGTCCGGTGGGAGAGGCATGTGCTGGGGGAGCAGCCGCATCAGGAGGGTAGGGGCCTGAGGGTGCACCCAGAGGGACACCAGACTGAGGCCTGAAGGAGTCTGCACTTCTACCTCAGGGGCTGAGTTAGAAGCTGCTTCTACTGCACGCTCTGCCCCTCCGCTTGGACTCACAGCTGTCTTGTTACCTTGAACTTCGGGTCAGATTCCTGCTCACCTCTGCATAAACATCAGTGCAATGTAAACACTGATCATCCAGATTGATTAGCCCTAAATTCACCGAACCTCTCTCATGCCCCTTAAAGACTGACACCACCAAAATCATCAGAAGAGCTGCTGTCCAGAGCCCAGGCAGGTCACCAGGATCATCCAGGATGGGAGCCAAGGCTGTCCCCAAGCGGAGTAATCATCTCCTGATGGCAACTGATTGTTCCCTCAAGCGAGCACTACTTCCCCCAGATCCAGAGAACAACTGGTCAGACCACGGCGGGACCAAGGCCCCTGGTCTCTGTTTACTGCTTGCTTCCTGCCTGATTTTTCTCCTATATAATCCTGAAGCCCTTGTTAGCATCCCGAAGACAGTACTGAGGACTCAAGGCCCTGTTTCTTCCCAGCCTGGCCACACTGAATAATAAAAAGTTTTAATTTATTTATGGCTCTGGGGATGGAACCCAGGGCCTCTCTCATGGCAGGCGGTTGCTCTACCTCTGAGCCCCAGCGCCAGCCCAGCAAATGCCCTTCTCCCTTCGCCATCACCCGTGCTGCTGTTGGACTCAAGACGATGGGCGCTGAGCGAGCTCTTGTGACTCTCCCAGTCAGTCCTAGCCCAGGGCTCTGGGAATCCCTCTGAGAGAGGTGGCTTGGAAGAGGCAGAAAGACCCTTCTTGATGATTCATTCTTCGGAGGGAGAAACCAAGGTCTAGTGGCACATTGGCACAGAGAGAAAAAGTGATTGGCCTAAGATAACCTAGCATATTTCCTCAGAATTCCAGACATACTCCTTTGAGCATTTCGAAGTCCTCAGGGTACCAAGAAGAGACTACTTGTGCTGTTATATGGCAACAGAGGCCCAGAACAGTACCGTGAACTTCAGGCTCATGCAGCAACAGCAGAACTGGGGCAGAACCAGACTTTGTATGTCACGTGATAGAAGTGACCCAGGTCCTTTACATCCACCCAAGACCCATTCGACTACCCTATCCCACCTACTTCCTAGAGTACCCTGTGGCTATTTCATGCAGTCGTTCAGCAAGATATTTTCATATTTTCAGATATCTATAGTGGTCCAGTTCCATCCTGCCCCGCTCCATCCTCCCAGGCCTGCAAGGCCTCCTTCAGGGCCCCTGGCTGGTTCTTCTCTTCTGCCCTCACCTTGTCAGAGACATCTAGACACAGGGCTCCTATCCTGCAGAAGCCAAGGAGCATTGTCTTAAGTGGCTCCTTTAAAATGTCTCCCCTTGGAAGTTCCTGGTGCCCCTAGTCCTACCTGAGATGCAGTTTTCCCACCTGACCATAATGGAAGACTGAGCTGAGCCTTAGGAGGAAGCTGAGTCCCAGAAGGGGAAGAAAAGTGTTCTAAGCTACACAAGTAGAGCCTCATTCATTGCACGCTGCGCTCTGCACCTCTGTCTCCCCTGTTCTACCTCAGTTCCCCCAGGGCCCCTGTTCCTGGAGCAGAGTAGTTGGGACTGATATCCCACGCCAAGCACAGTCATTGTTTGGTCTTCTGCCTGTAGGAATTATTGTCCCGCAGAGAGTCTGGGCTGGGCCACATGGAGGAAGCGTTCTCAGACTGGCCCAGGCCATGGGCTGGGTAATGAGTCTTCCTGGAGACAGGCCTGGGCCAGGGCTTGGTGGCAGCAGAACCATAAGGGAACATGGAGTGATCCCACAAACCACAGAGTCAGGCCTGCCCAGGATTTTTTGGGCCCAAAGACTCAATCAAAAAATTCCAACTCCCTGCTTTGAGGTCCAAAACTACACAAGAGGAAGAGAGGGAAGAAATGGGAGGGAGGGGGAGAGGGAGAGGTCCCCTAACATTTGTCTAAGCCAGTCACCTTGAAGCAACTGCTGCAGCCAGGACATTTCTGGGGCAACAAAGAGTTTCAACCTCCAAAGAAGCTATTCTAGGTGTGAGGACAGCTGTCTCTGGACTTGCTGAGAGGCCTTAGATGAGTCCCAGGTCCTTCCCCAGCCTCAGTTGCCCCGTGTGTCCATAGGAGGCCAGGCTCACTGTGCCAGAAGGTCCTTGAGATGCCCTGACTTCCAGGAGGGAGGAGAGGTTGGCAAGGCCCTAGGGCAGGAGCACAGCTGGGGGCCAGAGATGCAGCACAGAGGGGAGGGGGCGGTTGGTGGTGGCTCCCCTGGGGCGGTTGGCGGCTGCCTGTTTCCGGCCAGCCCAGCCATCCGGCTGGCCCATCTGGAATCACTTAGCCCCTACCACCATTAACCCTTGATGGGCAGTAGGGCTGTTTCTCCTCCTCTCAAAGGAGGGGTAGGTGAGAGCTGTGGAACTCCACCAAGCACCAGGGACACTTGCCAAGGCCAGGACAACTGAGGAGAAAGGACTGGGCAAGTTCCAGAGCCAGAGGCAATGCTTGGGGTCAGGTCCCTGCTTCTGCTCCAAGCTGAGTGACCTTGGGCAAGTCACTTGAATGCTCAAACCCATTTCCTCCTCTGGAAAAATGATGATTCAAGGGTTGATTCATGACACAGATTTGTACCAAGGCATTCCAGCACTGTGGGCCTCCAAGCCTCAGTTTCCCCATTCTAAAAGGTGGGCAATGGACAGCGCAGCACTGTCATGCTGGGGTGGTCAGCCTGGCCCCACCCCTGTGGACAGGATAAGCCATGAGCACCCTCTCACTTGCCCAGATTTGATAGCTGGGTCTGGCTGCCACCCCCATCTTAGAGCTGGGCCAGTGGGAGAGCAGAGTGTGTGGGGCAGGGACCCTGCCAGCCACAGACTGTGAGGGTGCGCAGGGAGCCCGGCATGACCTCCCACAGCGTGTGGCATACTCAGGGTTAAGAGCCTGAGCTGTGATGTCAGCTGTCCCACCCCAGCTCTGCCACCTCCTAGCTGTGCAGTCCTGGACAGTCAGGCTCTGCACACTGAGACCCATCTCACAGGGTTACAGAGAGGCCTGAGTAAACGATGAACACAGGCATTTTGCATGAGCCCTAGAGCAGACCAAGAAAGGCAATTGACCCTCAGATGTCACCCAGAGCTGCTGTCACAGAAGTCCAAGTCAGCTCACCCAGCCCATTCATTTAATGGCCAATGATGTGACCACGGCCAGGGGTGGAAGCGACTTGCACCACTGCATGTGTGGTGTCAGCCATGCAAAACTTCTGTCTGGACTCTTAGCTGTGTTCTTCCTGCAGGAGGGAACCAGGCTGCGTGGCCCCTCCTGAGGCCCCACCCACACTTGTCAGAGCTGGAAGCAGTGGCTCTCGGGGGTGGGGGCTCGGGGCCGGAAAGGGAACCTGAGTGGGAGAATTCCCAGTAGGCTAGCTCAGCACTCAGCAGGCAGGGCCAGTGGCCACCACATCTGGCGCTCCCATGCTCCCAAAGCTGACCCCTCTCCAGGCTCCCTGGGCGGGGGAAGTGGCAAGGGGTGCAGCACACATGTCCCAGGTTGGCACAGTCATCTTGGACATTAGAGCCAGAAAGGCCCTTAAAGGCTGTCCATTGTACAGGCATGGAGACTGAGGCCTAGTAAAGGGAAGCAGCTTACCTGAGTTTCACAGGGTGGGGTGCTGCAGTGCAGAACCCTCCCTTCCCCCGCCCCCAACCTGAGTCCTTCCACTCTGCCACTCTGAGCAGAGCAGGCTGATCCTTGTGCCTACAGCTCGGGACCAGAGAGGCACCAAGCAGGAACCTCCCCCACCTCTCGGATGCCAGCATAGCGACCATCTGAGTGGGCGGAAGGGCCAGTGGGGGCCCCAGGCTGCATTCTCCCTGGGATTCCTGGCATGGCTCTTACTGGGCCAGGCTGCAGCCACTGAGTCTTGCTATGATGTCAGAAGATAAGGGCTCTGGTTGCTGCACAGTCCTCCTCACCCAGCTCCTCTGCTGGCCTCTGTCTTGGTGCCAAGAGCCACAGTACCTTCTAGGACGAGTTGATGGCTCAAAGGTCAGCACAACAGCAGGGCTCTTGGAGGCCACATGTTTCTCCCTCTGGATGTACTGGTGCTTACCGTCCAGAGAGGGACAGAACCTGCCTGAGGAGGTCTCTGGCCTTTCACTGTAACTCCCAGACTGTCCCATTTCTCCCACCACCCATCTGTACAGCAGTTAATTGAGCATCTACCATGTTGCCAGCCCTCCTGTCCCTTTACAGGTCACAAACAAACACAGAGGAAAGTACAAATTCATAAGAGCAAATGGTGGTAAGTATGACAAAAAAGAGATATAGAGACTACTGGGCTGAGCAGATAGGGGGTTTGCTCAGGAAGGCATTGGCTTCTCTGTGGAAGAAACTTCAGAAGAGACTGCAGGATGAGACGCCACCGACAAAACAGGAGTGGGAACAGTGTTTGAGGCAGAAGGAACCTGGAGAGGCAGGGAGGCTAGGAAAACATGGGTGTGTTTGAACAGAGAAAAAGGAATACTTGAGGCCAGGTAGTGGCTCCCACCTATAATTCCAGGCTACAGCAGAAGGACTGTAAGTTCAAGACCAGCCTGGGCAACTTAGTGACCCAGTGAAACCTGCCTTAAAATTGTTAAAAGGCTGAGGATGCAGCTCCGTGGTAGAACATACAACATAAGGCCCTGAGTTTAATCTCTAGTAACACCAGCAACAAAAGAAGGTTAAAGAAGGGCAGTATATAACGTTGGGACACTAGTCGGGATGGCCATCCCGGCCCTGAAGGCCCAAGAGACTCTGATTTTTATTCAGGGCCCCAGCAGGGCAACCACAAGATTTTCAGCAGGGGTGAGATGGGCTGTAGTGCCCATGGGCAGTGGGCTGAGCGGCACGGGTCAGAGGTTGGTGGTGGCATGGAGGTGGTCGTGCACAACCATGAACTGAATACACCACACTGATCTCCACTCCTGTCCACCTGAGTGGCTGCAGGAGAGCGGCCTGACGAGGAGGTGAACCCGCTTCCTCCTCTGGCTTCGGCATCTCTGTAGAACAGGGCAGACATGGTGCTCTTTTGATGAGGGCATTCTGTGTGTCCTGAGTCTCGGTCATAGCACGCTCTCTGCGGCCTAGGTGTCTGGCTACTAGAGGTCTGCCTCCATCCCCCTGGCTTCCGGCTCACGTATCATTAGACAAGACTGAGTGCTGTAGTTCCCGGCAGTGTCACCAGGTGGCGCACTCAGCCAGTGGAGGGGGCCGAGAGAAGGTGTTTGGGAGGGTCCGGAGAGCAAATTCCTCACAGGAGCCCCGTCCCTTTTGAGGCTCACTGCTCCCCTTTGGAGCCGGGCTACGGAGGAATTGCCATCCCCCTTCTAAAGTGGAAGCAGAGACTCAGAGAGGGTAAGTAACCTGCCCAAGGTCACAAAGCAAAATGCAGAGTTGGCTAGGCCTGCCCCCAGCACAGGGCCCCAAGACAGTTGTATAGAGAGTTCAGGAGTCTTGCAGTGGGGCCACGGCAGGCCTGAGGCTGGCCCTGCTGCCCACCAGCCCTGTGGAGCAAACTACTTCCAGCAGAAAGCGAAGCCCTTCCTGGACCATAAACCCAATTTTAAAACTAAGTTATCACTTCGATCTTTATGAGGCCATCACAGCTGCACCCCGCCCCAAGAGGCCCTGGCCGGTGTGTGAGAGCAGCTTGGAGGGAGGACTTCCAGGGGAGAGGGGCCCTCCCCACCCTGGAGCCGGAGGAAGGAGGGGCCCAATAAACAGCCACTCCCAGAGATAAGGGGCTGTTCCAGAGAAAGAACTGCTTCCAGGGATAGGGACAGGGGGCTTCTCCATGCAAGCATTGCGCCATGGCTGCACCAGCGATGGAGGCCGCTGTCCACAGTGGGCACATGGAGAAACCGAGGCCAGGGATGTAAGGCATGGTAGTCAGAGGGCAAGGGCGGGAAGCACCTGCCCACCTCCAAGACTGTAAACAAGGTTACAGAGTCCTTGGGAGAAGGCTGCTCAGGATGCTGATGGGGGGGGGTCTCCACAAAGGTGAGGGCTAGGGGACAAAAGAGGCTCTTTTGCATGAAGAAGCCAGAGGAGGAAGAGGAACTAGCTATTTGTTTAAGCAAAATCCAGCTAACATGTGGAGAAGTAGGGAGGCATACACAGGGTCACTATCCTTGCTATCCTAATAGGCCAGCTCAGCTATGGAAAAAAAGAAAAACTTCTAGGTAGGAGCCTCGGAGTTGCTGTGTGGCCTCAGACAGGTGGCTTCCCCTCTCTGAGCTCCAGCTTCATCCTTTTCAAAAGAGGGAAAACCATTAGCCCTGTCTCCCTGGGCTGTGCTGGGGATGGACAGAAGTAACAGATATGGAGGGGCCAGAAGTGATGTAAAAGCAGCAGCACTATTGTGATCACTCCAGCGCAGAGCGAAGGGCCGGTCTCTGGCCTGAGATGCGGCGCATGCGCACTGAGCTCGCAGTCAGACGACGGAAGGTGTGGGGGGCATTTTTTGCAGAAATGGTGGCAGCTGCCCCCTCCTCAGGATGTGTCTGCAGAGAGGGAGGTGCATGCTTCCTGGGAGGTACAGTACTAGACGGCCAGGGAGAGCTCCCCGGGCTCCAGGGCTTCCTGCTTCTGCTCTCTCCTCAATCGAGAAACCAGTCCATGCTTTGCACAGAAGATCCTCAGCTACAGGGTCCATCTGTCAGCCACGACCCGAGTCCTGGCTACAGGCTCCATCGCACCTGGACCCCGCCTGGCTTCCTTGCTGCTCCTGGCTCTCAGACCTCCCTCCTGCTTGAGGACCAATTTGTCAGATCTAGGAGAGCACATGGTCCCAGTCCTCGGAGCCTCTGCTCATGGTGACCCTTAGCCCACACACTCCTTTGCCACTGCCCTGACCCTGTCTCACAAGTCACTTCCTCCTATTCCTGTGCTCATCAAGATGCAACCTTTCCTGTGATTACTTAATTCATCCCTGCCTCCCCCTCCACACAGGCACCCCAGGTCCCTGGGGAGCAGGACCTCCTCCAGCACGAAGCACAGGCTCAGCACGGAAGGAGGCGGCCAAGGAAGAAATGAGTGAACAAATGAATCACATCCCTGTTCCCAACCCTTCATCCTATTGTCTCGGTCTGATTTAGCACTTTCTTGGAAACAGAGGGCACAAACCCCCTCCTCTCCCTGGAACAGCATCCCTAACTGAGGGCCTAGCGCAGTCGCTTACATGTCTCCTGGGATGGTGAGCTCACTCTCTGGGAGAGCTCATTTCAAGACAGGCAGCCCTTCCAAGAGTGCCTGGTCAGGTGTGAGCAAGCTGGAGCCAGTGCCAGCAGTCTTCTCTCTCAGGTCCCAGGTCCAGGCTGTCCCCTCCCCGTGCAATGCCTATTCCCGGCCTGCTCTTCCTCCAGTCCCAGTAACTAGCCCAGAGGGCGGAGTTTAGGCCTCTGGGCCTGCTCTCTCCTCTGTGTACCCCCAATTTCTCTTGAAAGGTTGGTTCCTGAAAGGAGCCCCCAGAGAGCTCCAGATCCCTTTCTGAGAAAATTTTCTCCAAAATATGCTCATTTCCTGACCTTCCCTTCTTCAGCAGCTTTGCTTTGCTTTTTCTATTTATTCATTTTTTTTTTCCCTTTCTCTTCCTAGGGGTTAAACCAGAGCCTCCCATATGCTAGGCAAGAGCCCTGCACTCTGCTGCATCCCCAGTCCTTGTCACTTATTTATTCATTTTGAGACAGGACAGTTGCCCAGGCTGTGCTGGAAATTGTGATCCTCCTGCCTCAGCCTCCTGAGAAGCTGGGATTACAGGCATGTGCCACCACACCCAGCTAGCCAGGTGCTCATTGGTGACACGTGCTCAGCAAGGTCAGCAACAGTGCAGGCAGCCCCACACAGGAAGCAAATAAAACAACAAGGGGGCCTGGCTGCGATAAATGGATCAGGGCTTTTGCATCCTGGTTCACACAAACCAACAACTAAAAAAGATGTTTTTGAATCAGTGGGAGTGTTTTGAATAAGAACAGTGTGTTAGGTAATACCCAAGAATTTGTGTTCATTTTGTTAATGTGACAATGACATATTATGTAAGAAAATGTCCGTGTTTCAGAGATGCATGCTGAAGTATGTAGGGGTAAAATGACTTGCTGTCTGGAATTTGTTTTAAACATTTTAGGAAGAGAGAGGCAGGTGAAATAAGCGTAACAAAATCTGGGTAACAGTTCACGTGAGGTGAAGGGCACCTATTGGTTCATTATGCAGTTCTACTTTTGTGTATGTTTGATGCTTCTCAACAATCATAATAAAAGCGTAGAGAGTCATCAAGAGAATTTGTGGAAAGTTTCCCAGGACGTTCTCAGAAGACTCCCCCCTTCCTCCTGCCCCACACCTTTGAGAACTTTCTCTGGACCCCAAGTGAAGCCCCCAGTAGTATTCAGGCTCATATATGTGCATATGTGCATTTTCGGGGAAAACATCCATGGCTTTCATCACAGACTGGTGGGGTCGTGACCTCTCTCCTTCCTTCCCCAAAGGGCATGTACCTTAAGACGCGGCCCTGTTTGAAGTCAGCGTTGCCCCCCTCACTCACCTCAGGCTGGTGGGTGGCTACCCAGTGGGCCATAAGTGGGATGTGGCCGTGCCGCCCGGATCCCCTACTTCTCTACCTGTGAGCTGGGGTCGGGATCCGGAGCCCACAGCGACAGGAAGGATGAGGCACCCGGGCCACCAGGCCCACCGAGGCTCAGGCGGTTCCTACGCGTGGCGGTGC
This sequence comes from Dolichotis patagonum, assembly GCA_004027295.1. NCBI lineage: Eukaryota > Metazoa > Chordata > Mammalia > Rodentia > Caviidae > Dolichotis > Dolichotis patagonum. The sequence continues at coordinate 32,508 of PVJX010014947.1, forward strand.
CGCGAGCCTCGCGCAGAACGCGCCCTCCGCACCCCCAACCTCCCGGGAGCCCCGGTCTTCCACCTCCTGCTTGGGGAGGCAATTTGCCTCCTTTTGAACCCCTCGCCCCCGACGGGTTTCCCCCTTTGATTCACAGGCCAGAGGCTTCCCCCCGCTTTGAAATGCAAACCCGCCCCGGCTGGGGCCGCGGGCGCCCGGAGCTATAAAAGGCCTGGGTGGGGCGGGCGTAGCGGCGGCGGCGAGGCCAGGTGAGCGGTTGCTGGTCGTCGGGGCGCCGGCCGCGGCGCTCCAGGGCCCAGCATGCGCGGGGGGCCCCGCGGCCACCATGTACGTGGGCTATGTGCTGGACAAGGACTCTCCGGTGTACCCTGGCCCCGCCAGGCCCCCGAGTCTCGGCCTGGGCCCACAAGCCTATGGCCCCCCAGCCCCGGCCCCTGCGCCCCCGCAGTACCCCGACTTTGCCGGCTACACTCACATGGAGCCGGGCCCCGCGCCCCCTGCGACCTGGGGCGCACCCTTCCCCGCGCCCAAAGACGACTGGGCCGCCTATGGCCCTGGACCCGCGGCTCCGACCGCCAGCCCAGCCCCGCTGGCATTCGGGCCCCCTCCGGACTTTAGCCCGGTTCCCGCGCCCCCAGGGCCGGGCCCCGGCCTCCTGGCGCAGCCCCTCGGCGGCCCGGGCGCACCGTCCTCGCCAGGAGCGCAGAGGCGGACGCCCTACGAGTGGATGCGGCGCAGCGTGGCGGCCGGAGGCGGCGGTGGCAGCGGTAAGGCCCCTTCCCTCGCCCTGCGCCTCCGGACGGGAGCCCGGCACTGGCAGGTGCTCGGCAAGGCCCAGGCTGTCCAGCGTGACCTTTGTCTTGGCCCTGCATGGGTTGCAGAGCGTGGCCTGCTCTCACCTAGCAGATCGGTTCTCTTTCCGCCGCCTTGAGTATCCCAACCTAACCAACCCTCTTTCGGTGCAGACGGGGACACTGAGACCCGGCGGGCTGAGGCAGTGCGCCGGCCTTGCTGCGAGATTGCCTGAAATAGAGTCGGGTCCGCAGAGCTTGTGCCAGGACTCTAGCACGTGGCCCCTGTAGTCTTCCTGGCCTCTCCCACTCGTGCCCGGCCCCAGCAGAGGTGGCATTCTCCTCTTAGAAGGAGGGATCAAGACTGCAGATGGCGGGTCACTTTCCTTTCCAGACCCCTCTCCAGGACTTAGCGCCCCATCTTACAGTGAGGAGTTGGGTTAGTACCCTCTGGTTAGACTGGGCCGGGCATCCCCTACCTAGCCTTCCTGGCCCTGCCTGAACTCTTGACCCCGGGGGAGGGGACGCAGGAGCAGTTGGGAAGGTGGCTACTGTTTGGCTCCTGAGCCTGTGAACCTCCTGCCCCCAGGCAGGCCTCTCTGATCCAGGCTCTTCAAAGGAAGGGGAGGGGGCAGGACAAAGGCCCGGCTTTAATGAGAGGCGGCCTGACCTTTATGGCTCCCCCCACCCCACTTTGTCATGTAACTGGCTGTGCCTTGGCTCAGTAGTGACTCCTGTTGGCCGGAAAGTGAACGTGACACCCCATTGTCTAAATTGTGTCCAGGCCTGTCCTGACAAAGGCCACCTGGCCGTGGGGGCGGGCAGCTGGCCTGCCCACCCTTTGATGTCCGGCTCCTCCTTCCCGTCCCCCAGCTGGGAGCAAGCCTGGGACTTCCCTCCCCTCCTGTCCTCTTCACCCTCGTCTCCCACACACAGGCAGGCAGCCTTCTTGGGCCAGTGCTGGGGCAGCTTGTTCAAGTAGCTGCAGGCTTCGCTTGGCCATCCCCGGGAGGCTGCAGCTCTCTGTCCTCAGGCAGAGGCCAGCGACCAGGCTCGGCTACTCACTTCTGTGGCCTTTATCAAGTAATATCAGTTAATGCCATGGAGCATCCAAATCTTAAAACATTGCTGTAGATACTGCTGTCACCCCAGCTTTGAAGATGACACTGGTGCATAGAGGTCAGATACTTGCCCAGGCAGACTGGGTACTGAGCCTGTGCTCTAATCCCCTACACACCTGCTTTTCTGAAATATAAGTCATCTTTCCTGGGTCCCAGCTTTACTGTCTGTGAAATGAGAGGGGAAGAAGGTTGTACAACCTTTGCCCCCTGGGTTGAGTTATGAAAAGACTACTTTGGAAAATCAGATAGAAAGTACATACTTCTGCTTCCTGGAGAAAAATGATATTTCACTGGGCATCGATTTCAGGGACTCTGGAGATCCCCCCCCAGCCTTGTCCATAACTCCTGGAATACAAACCCCACCTTAGATTACATGAAGGGCAGGGACTCTAACGTGGGGGCCTCGTCCCCAGCATTCTTCAGTCCTATGACTGGCACAGCTGGAGGAGGGGGTCTGCCTTTTCTTTCACTTTCTGCTTCCTGATGATCAGATGACTTGAGATGGATGGGGAAGTTCCCCATGGGTGGGGACTTAGAGAGACTTGCGTGTGCCAGAAGGAGTGGGCCTGTGGGGATTGGAGGATGAGAGAGAGCCTGGAAGAGCTTCCGGTCCAAACAAATTACATATGCAGTATGTCTGGGCACAGAATCTGTGGAGCCCAGCTCTGCAGCTGGCCAAGAAAAATCACATGTTATCTGTTGTCTGCGGACAGATGGGAGAAGGTGGCCGCCCAAAGGCAAGAGGATTTCCCCCTCTGCTGTCAGAGAAAAGAGGGAAGGAGGACAGGCTGCCTGGGAGCCTGATTGGAGCGTTTTTGTAGGGAGGAGCTGGAAGCTGCTGCTGCTGCCTCGGCTCAGGCTTGTGACTCTCAGCAGTGCTCCAGAAGCAGGGACAGAGCCAGGATGGGGTCATGGACTTTGAGAAAAGACCACACCCCTCCCGTGATGGCCTCCTTCTGGGCAATGAAGGTGGAGGTTTGCAGAGGTACTTGCTGTGGGATGCTGTTGTTTGGGATAGCCAGCACTGATTGCCATGCCTTCTTCCCCCAGTGACACTGGACCTCAGGTCTTCAGCCTGAGACTGTGTTTGACCTGCCAGCCCCTCTTTCCTCCTGAGCCCCTGGTATTCTAGAATGTCCACACTGGGTGGTTAGAGAGCAGACACACAGGAAGGAGACCGGTCTGGAGACTGTGAAGACTGTTGGGTTTGTCCAAGTGGAGGCCAGGCTGGGAGAGATGTCGGGTGCATCACTGTGAACATTTCCTGTGGCTGCTCATTATGCTTAGGATGAACTCCACACTGCTTCCTGAGGGCCACCGAGCCATACAGCTTCGGCACCTGGTCCCCACGTTACTCCCCTTGGCCACCGAGATCCAGCCACTCTAGCCTCTAGTTCTTCAGGCCTGACCAGGTCTTGTGCACCTGCCATTCTGTCTCTCAGGAAGGCTCTTCCTCTGATTCTTTCCACTTCTGGCTCCATCTCCCTCTTCAGGTCTTAGCTCAGTGGTCGCCTCCTTCAAGGTTCCCATGCAGACGGCCACGCCCAGTGAGGTTGTCGGGGAGTGCTCCCTCCAGAGCACGGGCTTGGATTCCAGTTTGCTCACCTTCTTCCTTGTCTGTATGCTCACTGTTCCTGAGAGGACCAGAGCTGGGCCTGTCTGACCCACAGCAGGTGCCTGCTACAGTGCGTGACACTTAGTAAGTGCTTGACGCTTTTGGCTTCATGAATGACAGGGAAAGTGTGAGGCGCAGAAGCCAACTCTGCGAGGACAAGGGAAGGGCGAGATTTGGGCCTCAGCATGGATTTCTGGAGTTGCTACTAAGAGGTTGGACCCACAGGAGTCCAGGACACTGGTGGGAGCCTGGCTGCCCTCTCTCCCGACTTGGATGGCCTCCTGATTCCCTTGGGGAGCTGGGCTGGGACACAGATTCCGAGTTCTTCTTAACAGAAGTTGGTGGAAATGGAGACCATTAGGGAGAGGCTGAAGCCCATAAGGAAATATTGGGTCTGAGAGATCAGTATCATTTCGTGGGGGGGGGGGTCGAACTCAGGACCTTACGCTTAACCAGGCAGGCTCTTGTGCACTGAGCTAAACCCCCAGCCCTGATCAGTATCATTTGACTGAGCCAGAATAGGAGATACCCAAAGGGTCCCCATTGTTCTGTCTTCTCTCTTTGCGTGGGAAACACCAGCGCTTCACTTGAGAGGACTTCACCTTTCTTCTGCCCCAGGCGCAGCTTGTGCTGTGTGCCTAACAGTGAGTCCCAGGTTAGCAGCCCGTTGGGATGGCTGAGGTCACTCCACGGTGGAACCCTCGAAACACCCCGGTCCAACTCCTTCAGCTTTCAGATGGGGAAGCAGGTGTGCAGAGAAGATGACCCCTCCATACGCACTCCAGACCCTCTCCCCCTGGTCCATCACTGTAGCCACTAACCTTCAGCCTCTCAGTGATGCCCTAGCTGGCTTCTACACCACTGACAGACTTACCTTGTCAAGGCTCTTCCCTTGCTCAAGAGCAATCTCTGGCTCCCCAGTACCATGGAACTGCCCTCTTGAGAACTGGCCCCAAGATATTCTCCCACTGATTTGCCTGGAAACAGAGCTGTTAGGATCCAGGGCTCAGGGGTCCCGGATCTGAGACTGCGTTTCTGTGAGAAGCTGTACAGCCTCAGGCAAGCTAGCTTGGTTCCTCTCTCTGAAGCTGGTTTTCTTCCATGGTAAGGTCAGGATACTGACAGGACTGTACTGGAAGCCATGGCACCTGTACAGCCAGCCCTGCACCCGGCACACGACCAGTGCCCAGTGTGTCAGGTACGTGCAGGCACATACCTCACACTTGCTGCCTTCCTGTCTGTCCCTCAATCCTCACTGCCCTACCTTCCCTCCCCTACCGCCTCATCCGTCCAAATGCTGCTCCTTCTCTGAAGCCACCTCCTCCAGGGAGCACTCCTTGATTCTCCCACCACCCCAAGCATTGAATCAGCCTGTTGTTTTAACAGCATGTAACAAGGTCTGGTTTATCTCTGCCAGCTACCAGCTGTTACTCCCTCTTAGACCAGGCCTAATGAGCTCCAGCCCCACCCTGCCTTGCACACAGTAGGAGCTCATGGTAAAGCTAATAACTGGCACTGGCTTTGGCTTTACCACATGCAGGCGCTGGGCCAAGCTTGTGTGAGTGGCCTCCTTTAAGTCTCCTAACAACCTTGGGAGGTGTGAAAGTTCTATTACTGGACTCATTTTACAGGTGGTGTTGATGAGGCTCGGAGAGGTAAGGTGGCCTCCCCACACTCACACAGCTAGGGGATGGCAACGAAGAGCCCAGCCAGCGTCTGAACAGGAACAGCCCGGGACCCCTCCCACCGTGCATCCCAGGCCAGGTGGGAAAGGAGGCCAGCAGGCGTGAGCTGTGAGAGGCTGGGGCGGCGGCCGGCAGGGGCCCACTGTGCAGAGCTGGTTCCCAGGCAGAAGCTCCATTTGACACCTCGGCTCTCAGATGTAGCTAGGAAGCGACTGACCCAGTTAGAAGGTGGCAGGAGGCTTTTTTTGGCTGGATGCCCCCTCCCCCTTCTCTTTGGCAGACAGTGCTGCTCAGAGCTTTGGGAATCTCTGTGAAGGCCTAAACACCTTTGCTAGCAGCAGCGTCCGGCTTGTCCGTAGGATGCGGTCCCCATGGGCTGGGCTCTCAGGTGTCTATCTGGGAGCTCCTGAAATTTGGAGGCAGCATTTTCTTCCCTTTGTTCTTGAAATCCAACCCAGCTCTGTCCGCTGGAGGCTATGCTGGCCCCTCCAGCCTCATGTGTCCTCTCTGATCCATCCATCCATTCAAGAAGGAGGGCAATAATTTTCTCTTCTGTGCCAAAGAGTCTTCTGAGTGCTGGAGATTATAGGTGACCAAGCCAGATAGAATCTATTCTCAGGGAGCTGGCTTTCTGCCCCTTGCTCAGCCTCTCCCTGTCTTAGGGCCTTTGCACATGCTGTTTTCCCATTCCTGGAATATTCTTCCCCATTCTGACATCTTCTGGGCCTTCAGGCCTTGACTTAAGTGGTGCTCCTATCCAGGAGACCTCCCCAAGCTAAGTAAGGAAGTGTCCCCCACTCCCTACTTAGTCTGGCTCTCAGCTTCTTGCTTACTTTGCTTCATACTACTGATCACAATGGGCAATTATTTCCTTTGGATGTTCATTTTAAATCTGCCCTCCACCCCATGAAAAAGCAGAATAGTAGGTAAGTATTGTGCATCTGCCATAGTTCTAGTAACAAGCTGGTGTTTGTTGAGAGCACAGTACTTTTTCAAAAGCAGGACTTCTGGTCCCCAGTGGCACCCTTCTCCTTGGCTTCATGGCTGGACCGAGTTGAGGACACAGTGGAGGTGGACAGGAGGGGTGTTTTGGAGACTGAGCCAACGAGCAGGTGGACTGGATGCAGGGAAAGGAGAGGACAGTCAGAGGTGCCACCAAGGCCTTTGGCCCGAGTGGCTGAAAGGCTGAGGTGCCCCTTTCTGAGGCAAAGCAGATGAATTTGTTTTATGCACTCCACAAGGATTCATTGAGTATTCACTCGTGCCAGGCATGAGGTGGGTGCAGATGAGCAAACAGCTTGGCCCTGCCCTCACCAAGCACACAGGAGCCAAGCCCTTCAGGGAGGGTATTTGCCAAGGTCACATGGCCAGCCAGGAGGAGGACAGGGCTGGAATGCAGAGCCCTTCTTGGAACACCACCCGAAGGACTAGATTCTGGAGTCCCACTCTGCAGCAGATCAGCAAGGGCTTCGCTTCCAGACTAGCCCAGGCTGGGGAGGCCTCAAGCTGTTTGGCCTAGGAGCTGACTGAGGGATGCGATTGCTGTTTGTGCATCTTGGAAGGGTTATGCTAGCCTGGGGCATGTGGGAAGCCTTGGAAAGGGCACAAATGGTAGTGGCTGCAAGTGCAGAGTCTACCTGTAGTTGACGCAAATGAAGTGTTGGAAGTGTGCACTGCAGGGGATTTGGGCCCTTGGAAGGAGCTGGATCTAGCAGTGTCATCCAACTGTCCTTTCTGCTCAAGAGCTAAGCTGTCCGGGAGTCCAGTCACCAGTATATGTAGCTGCTGAACTCTTGAAATACAGTTAACGCAACTAAGAAGCAGAATTTTACATGTCAGTTGGAAAAGTCACTTGTGACTGGTGTTGAGCAATTGGACAGCACAGAGAAATCCCTGAGAGGGCTCGAGAAGTCTTGGGAGGCCAACTGTTATGCATGGGCTCCATCTCCCTCTGAGGAATCTTTCTGCCTCACTTGGCTCCTCTGCCTCTGGAGTATCATCATCATCATCGTCTTCATCCTCCTCATTGTCACAGCTAGTTTTATTAATAATTGCCTTGTCAAATAGATGGTCGCATCTGGTCTCCAGTACCATTGCAGAAGGAAAGCTTTCGTGCCTTCGTTTTATAGATGCTTAATCTGGGAGACAGAGCAGTCCACTGACCGCATGGAGGCAGCCTGGGTTAGAACCTTCACATCTGACTCTAAAGCCTCTTTCCTGGCTGTGTCCCCAAACCAGGTCAGATTGTGGGCCTCAATCAAGAAGACAGTGTGGCCCTGGAGGAGGGAGTGGTGATGTGCTAGGACTCTTGACCAGAAAGGAAGGGGTCAGTGGGAAGGGAAGCTTGGTCAAGGTTGGCGGGCTCCCCGTCCACTCACAACCTCATCACTCTTCCACGGCTTGAGTGAGGATCCGTGAATCAGCAGCCTGGGATTGTCACTCAGCCAGGATGAGGACCCAGTTTTGTCACTCAGCCAGGATGAGGACCCAGATGTCTTTCACGGCCCCAGAAAGACATCTGCGCGTCACCAAGCTGCTGGGTTCAGGGCCACTGAGCAAAGGTCCTGCTGAATGGGGGTGCAGATGGGGAAATAGTCCCAAGCTGGAAGTTACACTCCAGCTGCTGACCCGGCCGGAGCCCCGCACTCCTAGGCCACTGTGTTCTTGCCCTGAAGTTCCCTATCAGGCGACATTCCACCCTCTCCCAAGGGATCCTTCCACAGCCACTTCTGCAAATAGCTCAGTTCTGCTTCCTGTGTCCATAGCTCTTTTATAGACACCATCACAGCCATTGTGTGCCGAAGGCAGGGAGAGGAAAGCCCGGAGGATCGAAGATGCCTGTCCAACCCTTTGGCTGGTCATGTGCCAGCTCCCTGCCTCCAGGCAAGGTCTGGAAACTCACTCCTACACCTGGCCTTCTCTAACCTTTCGGTAGCTGGCAGAGCAGCACGACTTCAGGCTTCCTGTACACTGTCACCTTTGCAGCCATCTCACTTGTGTGACTCTGAATAGCACATCCTGTGCTTCAGTATTAAAGTCATTTGCATGCTTGACGTATTTTTAATTCTTTTCTCTTCATCAAATATACTAAAGGTGTCCACCATTTTAGGTTCGGTCCAACCCTTTCCTTCCCCATGGCAATTTCCAGGTTTTCTCTTCACTCTTCACCATAAGCCCTAACTTCTCCAGATGAGGATATTGAGGCCCACATGGGGAAATGGCCGGCCAAAGTCCCACCCTGCCCTGAGGAGGGCAGCGTCCACTCAAAGCCAGCACATTTCATCAGGGTGCTGACCCTTGGTCTCCACCAGAAAGGCTTTGATGAGCAGACTCAGACTCCCTGGGTGGGCAGGGCAGGGCAGGCCGGACCAAGAGGGCTTCCAGAGCCCTATGTTTCCCACTCTTCTCTGTACATCGGGCTCCACGACTGCCCTCAGCGAGTGACCTCACTGACTGTCTGTCCTGCTTCCTCACTGGAGAAAGGGGAACTTCCTTGGAGTAGGGCTCTGTGTGTGCTCTCCCCTGTCTTCCTCAAACTTCCTCCCAGCACAGGTCCCTCCTCTTTGTCAACCCAGGCTGCCACCACAGAAGTGCCTCCTGCTGCCCTTGGTGGTGGATGTGCAAGATGTGTCCCCGCTGTGGGTGGCGGCTGGGGCAGTGAGCAGCGTGGGGGTCAGAGCTCCGCTGTGCAGAACTGTAGAGTGCGGAGGCCCCCAGCAACTGATACGCAGCGCTCTTCTGTTGCACAGGAGAAACTGAGGCCCGGAGCAGAGGGACTGCCTCAAGGCCACACGGATGGCACAGGACTGGGCCAGATTGTGTCAGCTCGCTGGTGCTTGTTATGACAGCAAGGAGAGGAGGATTCGGGAGACCTGTGGTGGGGACCTGGTCATACGGGTTTCTAACAACCTCATATGTGTGCGCACACGTGCACACATGTGTGCATCCACGTGTGCTGAGGGTGGGGGTGGGACCTGGATAGGCAACTGCATGGGGATCGGCCACCCAGAGAGGGGCCACAGAGGGCTGCAGACTGGATTTGTGGTTCATGTACTGAGGGTCAGAGCTCGTCATCTCTCAGGGCCCCAAACCCAGCAGCAGGAGGGCAAAGGAAGTGGTGACCCAGAGACATTTGGTTTTTCTTGGAACCGCTCACCCCATCCTGGTGCCGAGGCTGCGTTCTGTCCTTGCCTGGCCCAGGCTGGATGGGGGCCCCCACCGCAGGCCACCACAGCTCCTGCCCACTGTCCTCCAGCTGGACGAGCCTGGTGTCTAGACTCTCAGACTGGGAAATCAGTCTAAGAATTCTTTCAGCCATAACAACAAACACAATCAGAGAATCAACAAACATCGGGAGCGTCACGTTTCCAAGTTGGAAGGGACCTTATAAATAAATAGCCTCATCCACACACCAGCCATTTCACAGGCCCATTTCTGGCATTCCTGCCAGGTGGCCCTCCTGCCACTGTTAGAAATGAGCAGGACCTGCCCCTTCTTGCACACCTGCTGCATGCCAGGCACTGTGCTTGGCACTGTCTTCTCATCTGGAGCCATCCCCTGGACACCTAAGGGTTGGAGGTAATAAGGGAAGACCTTCTATCTTGTGATGGGTTACAGTGCTATTTCTGTGGCTGGAGAGACCCAGCTTTGAATCTTTTGATGTGTGAACCCCTCTGATCCTCAGTTTTCTCATCCATAAAATAGGGATATATCAGCTGCACAGCCCTATGGGTTGTTGAGAGACATACATGTGACATGTTGGCTACCCTTAGAATAATCACCCCATTATACAGATACAGAAAATGAGGCTCAGAGAAGGAGACAGTCCTAGGCCACACCCCAGAGATCTGCTTAGTGAGATGCTCACGTGCCAGGGCTACCTGGTGGGCTAGTCATATGCCTTCTCCAGGGGCCCACTGACTCCAAATTTTGGGACCAGGACCTGTGCTTTGAGAATTCTCCCCAGGTGCCCTGAGGCTGCTGGTCAGGTACTTGAAGCCATCGGCCCTGGGCTTCCCAGGCCTCTACTGCACGTTTTAGTGCACTGCCTCCCGTGACAGCCTGGGCGCAGGGTGGGGCATTCTGTGCATCTCAGAGCCAGGGCAAAGAGGGAGCGACTCACTGGGTGAGTGAGATGATGTTCTTTCCCCCAGGTGCTCAGCTCCAAAGGGAAGGGAAGAGCTCCCGGTTCCCTCTACTCACACCTGGCACCTGGCCACAAAGGATTACTCGTTAGGGGGCTGGGAGTGGCCAGCCCCTCGTCAGACACATGTCCCGGGAGCCTGGACTTCCGCCTCAGCTTTCATATCCCAGGGGCCTGTAAATCATTCATCCTGGGCCCTTTCCCGCCCTGCCACTCTCACGCCCTGCCCACCTCCACGCCTCAGCTCTGGAGGTGGCACAGGTGCTCCGAGGAGGGAGTCGAGAGAGTGGCTTGGGGCAGTCATGAGTTCTCGTAGAGCTGCGACTGGAGCCAGGGCTCCCAATTATCACTAAAAATAAAAGTCACATCTGCGCTCCGTAAAAATTTAAATGCTCCAAGTCTCCCTCCTACCCGTGGCCTCCTACTCCAGTTCCGGTTATTGGCTACCAAAGAAGGTAGCCGGGTTACTGGCTCCCTGTATATCCTTTCAAAAGAAGTAGGCGGGGGCACAAAGATGTATGCGCGTGTGCAGCATCTCCTCCATTTTTATACAAAGCCCATGACGACACACGTCCTATGTCCTGCTTTTTCACCTGTCTCAGAAACTGCTTCATAATGTGCATTCAGAATTGTGTAATTTCCTTTTAATGCCTGCTGAATGGCTCTCCACATGCAAGTTCCACATCTTGTCTAACAGGTTTCCTGCTTGTACACGTGCAGTTTTTCTGTCTTGTGCGATTAGAAATGGCTGCAGCTGTAGGCTGTTCTCT
>PVJX010014948.1:0-19030 GCA_004027295.1 Dolichotis patagonum
TCTGGGGGCGGCTGAGAGTGTGGCAGACTTTCGGCAGCCTGAAGGAGAGAGACCCTGGCACATCGGGACCTGCACCGTGCGGTTGACTCGGGGTGCCGGGAGAACAAGGAACTCCCCTCCTCTCTGGGGGCGGCTGAGAGTGTGGCTGATTTTCAGCAGCCCGAAGGAGAAAGACCCTGGCACGTCGGGACCTGCACAGTGTGGTTGACTCGGGGTACCGGGAGAACAAGGAGCTCTTCCCTTCTCTGGGGGGCGACTGTGATCCTGCCTGCGTGTGGGCTGAGAATCAGACATCTCATGTCGTCCTGTCCCCCATCCCGTGTGCCCCCTTCCCCTCCCCTCCTGCCTAGCAAGTGGGAGCCAGTGAACTACACATCTTGTGAAAAGATTGGCTATGTTATTTAGTATGAGCTCTCCATATGCAAAGATAACGACAACCATTTGGAAGAAAACAAGAGACAATATGACAGATAGTGAAGATCTCTGGTTGTCTAGCTTTGAAATTTATGCTTTCTTATGTCCCATTCTGTTCTGTTTTGTTGTGTTTAATTTTACTCCATTTTAAAATAAAATTTAAAAAATTAAAAAAAAAATAAAGTGCTGAACTTAGAAAGTACCTAGAAAAGATTATAGTCCCCTACAGAGTTAAAAGAAGCATTTGATAAATGGTGATTAATGCTATGACATAACATGAACAGAAAATCTAGGAGAAAGCTTAATTCCAGCAGAGGGCGCCCTGTGGAGCAAGAGAACCTGACGAAGGCTATGGGCACATTTTGCATGCAATTGCAGGGGCGCAGATTCCCTGAAGCTCATCCCAAGTCTTTTCCAGCAGCTCCTGACTCTGAGTAAAATGCCCGGATCTAATCCAGCTTACGGATGGGAAAGCTGAAACTCAACACTGGAGGCTTTCAGGTCACTTCTAGCCAGCTCCCTGAATTTCTAGTGCCAGGGCTTTTTCCACTAAGCCGCCAGCACCCACATATTTATTTTCAACTTCCTCTCTCTCAAGGGCAGTGACCTCAGAACACTGTCTCAAGTACTGAAATTGAGCTGGAGCCCAGCTAGTGAGATTCATTACCATAAAGGTGCCTTTCCATACACAAACAGCTGCTTTAGGCTGGAGTACTTCTCCCTGTCTCTACGCGTGTCTATTCCCAAACTCCTCTAAGTCAGTCTCCTGAAATACGTTTCTCTCTGGCTCACAGACACTGAATGGGACCCCAGTGCCTAAAGAGCAAAGCTCCCAGTCTGACATAACCTTCCATGAAGTGGTCCTAACGTGCCCTTCACTTACTTTCCTTACCCCCAGCCCACCCTGCCACACTCAAACTTTTACTTTCATTCATGCCCATCTTTTGAGTATGCCTCCCCTCCTATCCAAATCCTGTCCATCTTCCAAAGACCAGACTAGGCCTAGAGTGGCCAGGCTCTACCTTGGAACCTCAGACACTGACCTGTTTAATGTGTGTCATTCCCTCTACATCCTCCTCTCCCAAAGCAGATGAGTTCATGACAGGGGTTTTTGTTTTCTGCTTTTTTTGTTGTGTTTTTTTCTCATTCTCATTCTACTCCCTGAAAAGGCTTTTTTTTTTTTGGTGCCGGGGATTGAACTCACAACCTCACGTTTGCCAAGCAGGCACTTATGCTACTGAGCTAAACCCCCAACCCCACTCTACTCCCTTCAAGTACTGTCACTTTCTGTTCACTTGTAAAAACTCATGTATAGAAATTCTGAGGACCTCTAAAAATGTCTATTTTTTTTTTCCTGTTTCTAATAATTTAAAAAAGAGCCCTAAGGAACCAAGAGAAATATATTATTACTACCCAAGTAGTTTGGTCCAGCTTTAGAGAACAGGTTTGTTAAGACTGCTAGAAGCTTTGTGATGAGCTAAAAGCTTTACAAGGAACCTGCTAGGAAATAGTTCTCTAATCTACTAACTGCTGGCACTGGGTATCAATACAGAAGAAATAAATCAACTTACAGGTCCTGGACCAGGTCTTGGAGATAAGAGGATGCAAATCCCACTCTTCTTCCATGTACTATTTAAGGTCTGGGCTGCCATTCTTATTAGTGACTGAACTCTTGGGTCTTAGACATCAAGGACCTGGTTACTATGGTTTGAACGTATGCCTTCAAATTTCATGTGTTAGAAACTTAATTCCCAAAGTAACTTATTAATGGATTTGAGGTGGGACATCTGAGAGGTGATAGGGTCACAAGGGCTCTGCCGTCATGAATGGATTAATGAATGAATTAAAGACTTATTGCAGAAGCAGCTTTGTTTTAGAAGTGAGCACTCTCTAAGCTTCTTGTTCTGAGTAGCTCATTATCCAATCTCAAGTATTTTGCTATTGCAACAAAAAACATACTAAGACACTGGTGGACCCCTCATCTTGGCAAGGAGGTCACGGCCCAGAGAGAAAATACTTGCTCAGGTTCAGAACTTACAACCTGGTTCTGGTCCTGATGTTCTAGATACCAGTCACACATCAAGAAATTCTTTCATGCCTACTAAAACAGGCTCACCAACAGAGCACAACCCAAGGCCAGGGGATATGTTTGGGGAACTCACAAGAGTCTTGGTGGTTTTCTCAGTCCGGTCTTTGGCAAGGTTAAAACCACAGCTGGGACAAATCCGAGGTTTGTGCCGGTTAGTATAGACATAGCTACAAGAGGGATTCTTGCACTTCCCCCTGCCTCTTGATGTAGCCAAGCCCAAATCCTGAAAAAGTAAGATCAATGTTCAGTTCTACAAAAGTTAGGTGAAACAAGCTGCCAGCAAATCAGACACGAAATACCACACAAATCAGATGTAGCCTAACTACTAAAGAGTCTTGAAGTGAGATTCCTTTTCTGTAATGATTTTTAATTTTAATATAGGCTACATAAACTATTAAACAAGATGATTCTCAAGGGTCAGAAATTCAAATGTCTTCAAGGTCCAGGCAGCAGGTAGAATAAAGCAATCTGTTCAAAAGAAGAATGCCACACTGTAGCAAACTAAAGGTTTCTAAAGATTTCAGTCCTAGAGGATGGAAGGATGTAGCTTCAGTGGGAGAGTGCTTGCTTAGTGCGTACCAGGCCCTCATGGGCTCCACCCAGCACCAAAGACGGAGAAAAGATTTCAAGCCCTACCTAAAGGTAAACTGCAACTTGGATTAATCTTAAAGCTTTAACATCTAAGTTCCTATGACAAGTGACTACTAATCAGCCTAAGAGGGAATTCTGGGCAGTTTTCATAGATGGTAAGCCTAGCAGCCGCTATAGCCAAAGACAAGATATGGAGGGCATGGAGAAGAAAATAATTAAGTCATTAGTTCTCCGTGAGAAGATGTATTCTCTTTAGGGATGAGGCCAGACTGGGCATCATTAACCCACCAAACTGCTGTCCTGTTCATTCTCTCTCTCTTTCCATTTCTCTCTCTCCCCCTCCATATATAAAAATGTATACTATATATTCATAAATATATATATTTTTGTATCTTATATTTATTTATTCCTTTTTTGTGTTGCCCAGGCTAGTCTTCAACTCATGAGCTCAAATAATCCTATCTCAGCTTGCTAAGTAGCTAGGACTACAGAATGTGCTATGGCACCTGGCCAATAAATATTTTCTGAATAATGAAAGACCTTTTATGAACTTGTCTGTCACCATCAGGTGAGAATTTTAAAAATCCAGCTATTCTTTTTTTTTTTTTTTTGTACCGGGGATCGAACTCACGACCTCACGCTTGCCAGGTAGGCACTTAAGCCACTGAGCTAAATCCCCAGCCCAATCCAGCTATTCTTGCAAAATCTGTTCCTCTCACTGAAATCAGAAAAAGTGCCAAAACACATCTGGCTGGTTGTTACCTTATGGATCAGCAGAGCTGGAGAACAAGCGTGATGGAAACCCCAAAGATACCTAAATCAACATAGCATTTTCTAGATGGTGAAACTGAAGACTAGAGAAGGAGAGTCTTGTCTTAGGTCATAAGGCATGTTAGCAGTAGAGCCAGAACTACATTTGGAGTAAATCTTTCAACTCTTACTCTGCTCCATGCTGATTATGTTATAAAATGCTGACCCTACAGTCACATATTCATTTATTGGGATGTTAATGTGTGTTATGTTAAAAATAAAAGGAGAAGAGAGGAAAACTCTGACGGGAAGTGCTAGGCCAGCGATGGCAACTCTTTTAGAACTTTCAGTAATACCAACAGCCTGCTGCAGCACACATGCAGTAGGTTTGCTATCACTAGGCTAAACAAAATAAACTGCTTTATTTTACTAAAGCACTATTCAAACCCCTTAGATACTAGTTTCCAATGTGTGTTTTAGGAATGACAACATGCTGCAACTCTGTCTATACTTATTTGCGGGCCACACCTTCTAGGCTAAGAGGTTCAAAGACTACTGAATTTAAACCTGGATTCTCACCTTTGACTGCTTGGAATAAAAATACACTCATAACACCTACTCTGTGCTTTACAGCTACCTGGGAAAAAACCCCAAAATGATTGAGCAGGTTCACTCTGCAGCTATTATTTGTACCAGTTTTGGTGGTTTCAGCGTCAATGATTACATGTGAACCTTCTCTTGCTCTCAGTACCTCCAACCTGTCCGCTAGCCTCCTCCACGCCCTCGACCCCAAAATCAAAACCAGCTCCAGGTCAACCCAGCATTAGCTGCACACTTACCAGGGTGACAGTGCAGCTGTACTTATATGGAGGAAACATATCAGGCTTGACCTCTACAACCTTCACCTGAGACGTCCTATTGTTTGGGCCACTTGGTAGCTGTGGATCAAAACAAGTTATTTAGTGCTGCTTTAGACTTCAGCCTAACTTTTGAGGTTTTGTTCCTAAAACATCTCGAGGAAGTGGAGTCCCAGGAAATTGGTGGACTGTGCTCTTTGAGCCCTCTGCACTGCTAACTGGCAGTCACTGGCCCACCAAAGAACATTGTTTAAGTCCAGGGATTGTCATCTCTCTGTATAGCTTCTAACACTGTGTATTAGAAACACCATAAATCAAATTTACAACTACAATCAGGTGGTAAAAGAATGTAACAGTGATATGCACGTATACATGTGGTTGAACAATTTTAGCACATAAGTCATCTAAAAACTATTCACAGGTGTCATTGGCAGAGAGGAAGACCATCATTTTCCCTTCTTTATCACTGTTAATAAAATTGCCCAGTGTTCTTTAGGTAATGTACATTTTACTTCTACAACTAACAAAGAACAAGATAAAGAAGGAATTCTAAACTAAAATTATTACCCTGGTGCATCAGAACCTGCACATGCAGTTGACTCGGGGTGCTGGGAGAACAAGGAGCACCACCCCTTTCTGGGGGGCAGCTGAGAGTGCAGCAGACTTTCAGCAGCCCGAAGGAGAGAGACCCTGATGTGTCGGGACCTGCACTGTGCGGTTGACTCAGGGTGCCAGGAGAACAAGGAGCTCCACCCCTCTCTGGGGGGTGGCTGAGAGTGTGGCAGACTTTTGGCAGCCTGAAGGAGAGAGACCCTGGTGCGTCGGGACCTGCACCATGCGGTTGACTTGGGGTGCCAGGAGAACAAGGAGCTCCTTCCCTCTCTGGGGGCAGCTGTAAGTATGGCAGACTTTCAGCAGCCTCTCCCCTCTCTGGGGGGGTGGATGTCAGGCGCGAGCTGAGAATCGAACACCTCATGTCATCCTGTCCCGTCCCATGTCCCTCCCCACCTTAGCAAGTGGGAGCCAGTAAACTACACATCTTGTGAAAAGATTAATATCTTATTTAGTATGAGCTCCCCATATGCAAAGATATGGACAACCATTTGGAAGAGAACGAGACAATATGACCGATAATAAAGATCTTGGGTTGTGTAGCTTTGAAATTTATGCTTTCATATGTCCCGTTCTGTTCTGTTTTGCTGTGTTTAATTTTACCCCCTTAAAATAAAATTTTAAATATATATATATAAAATATATATATATATATAAAATATATATATAAAATATATATAAAATATATATATAAAACACAGGGTAAAAGAACGTGCTCTAAAGCATATAACTGCATGTATGTTTAAGTGTGTAAGATAGGTGACCATACTACTGTTTTTGTTAGATTGTTGAGCAGAACTGTTAACAATCTCACTGTTTGAATGTCTACTTTGTGTGCTTTAATTTTGTAACTTGAACAACTATTTCCAAGGATGACAGTATGTAACTTATCAAGTGGCGGATTTCTTAGTGTTTTTGTTTTTTTGTTGTTCTTTTATTTTTTGCCTTTGGAATTCTGTATTGTTGCTACCCTTTTTCTGTTTTGTTTGGTTGTTTTGTTTTTTCTCTTTAAATAAAACTTTAAAAAAAATTAAAATTATTCTGTAACAGTGAATTTAGGTTAATTTTCAGAAAGTAAGATCACATGTACCTGTTAACTGATTCAAGAATACCAAGTTTGTGGTTTTTAATAGATACCCAGGGGTGTTGAGCAAAGGGAAACAACAGAAAAAAGTGACAGTATGTATATGAAGGGATTCTATAGGAGCTGAAAGTTAACCAGATATCTTTGTTCACACTGCAAGATTACACACATACACCCAGGGTTGCCACTACCATCTGGGTAGCAGACAGAAGAGTCCTTCAAGTAAAAGCCCACTGATATTCTTGCCAGGGAAAGTTTAGAACTGTTTTAAAAAAAAAAAGGATACCTAACAAAGCACAGGTATGGGAGATGGCAGACTGACTCTCCTATTTTACTCTGGTCCGTGACAGTTTTTAAACTATAGGTTACAATACACTGAGGGAAGGTGAAATTAATTTAAACCAGTATTTTATGAAGACATACCACAAGTGACTACATATAAAGGGAAAAACTTCTTTTTTTGTGGAACTGGAGATTGAATCCAGAGGTCCTACATAGCACCAGGTCTTTTAAGTTTTTATTTTGAAACAGGGCATTGCTAAGTTGCCCAGGCTGAGCTCAAACTTGTGACCCTTCTCTCTCAGCCTTCTGAGCAGCTGTGATTATAGCCACTATGCCTGGGTCCTACATTTTTATTATGTACATTCACTGACTGTGATGTGAAAATATTTTTGCTACTGTGCTGTGTAGTGCGACTCAATGACAGAGTACTGCCTAGCATGTACAAGGTCCTACGTGCTATCCTCAGCTCCATGAAAACATTCAAAGAAACAGACATACATATAGAAGAAAAAAAACATGTGTGTTACCTTCAGGTCATGTTAAGTTTAGGAAATGGTGATTTAGAGACTTTGGCAATAATTATTCTGGCCACACATAGATAGAGACTTAAAAAATAAAAAGTCTATACAGTAATGTGTTTTTATTCTTTGTTTACAGTGGTTTTAGTCTGTTTTGTATTATTTAATTTCAAAATATATGACGGTATGGACAGCTATTTTGAAGACAACAAGAGACATTATGGTAGCCATTGTTGATTTTTCTATTATCTGGCTTTGAAGGCCTGTAATGCTTTCATTCTTCTGTTTTGATCAGTTTTGTACTACTCTGTTTTGCTTGAATTCATTGTGTGTGAAGATATAGACAATTACTTTGAAGAAAACAAGAGACATTATGGTAGTCACTGTTGATCTCCTGTTGTCTTGCTTTGAAATCCTGTGTCACTTGCATTGTTTTCTTCTGATCTGCTTTGTTCTGTTTTGTTTTATCCTCTTTAAAATAAAAAAATAAAGTCTAAGTCTAAGAATAAATACATTTGAATACACAGATTTTGGGTTATATAACCTGTCTCAAACACACAGACAGAAACACACACACACACACACACACACACACACCTGAAAGCTAAAAGAGAGCATATCAGATTGTTAGCAGATTAGTTAATTGATGAATTTTCTGTATTTTCCCCAATAGCCATGCATTCATTTGTACAAGGTGGTAGAACAGACATGACAACTAAATCCAGTATGTGGTCCAAGACTGAGGGGAAAATACTACAGAATGCTTTCAGTAAAACTGAAAGAATTAGAATATAAATATACTAACTAGTACAAAGACATTTCAGTAAAAGAATACCTCTATTTTTAAGAAATACACAAGGATGCATTAAGGAATAAAAGGCCGTGTAACTTACTCTTAAATTGTATATATTTTATGCAAACATATGCATACACACACACATAAAAGGGCAGCACAAACAAAAAATAATAAAATAAGCTAGTATCTTTTTTTTTTGTATCAGGGATCAAACTCATGACCTCATGCTTGCCAGGCAGGCATTTATGCCACTCAGCTAAATCCCTGGCTTTTTTTTTTTTTTTGGTACCAGGGATCAAACTCAATTGAGCTAATGTCTTAATAGGTGACTTTGGGTAAAGTGTATACGGGTATTCTTTGTAGTGCTTTTATTTGGGGGATTTCTTTTGTTCTAAATTATACATTATCTCTAAATAAAAGGCTTGAAAATATACATTCAGAGCCAGGGATTTAGCTCAGCGGCTCAAGCGCTTGCCTGGTAAGCTTGAGGTCGTAAATTCAATCCCGGTTTAAAAAAAAATATATATATATATATATACATATATACACATATATATATATATACATATATATATATATATGTATATATATATATATATACACATTCAATTTATAAAAAGAAATTACTTTTCAATACAGAAATCATTCTGCTTACCTCGCAGAGGTCTACCATTGTAAATTCTGGGGTCTGAGGTCTGCTTTTTGCACAGGCATTCTGAATTTAAAGGAGAAGTGGCCAGACGCCCAGACAGCCTCCGCTCTAGGGAATGGGTCTTACCTTCACTTCACTGGTGCTGGATGGCTGCTGTATAGGCTGGCCCAGCTGCTTCAGTGTGCTTGGCTTTAGGCCGCAAGTCCTGACAGAGGAGGTCTTATCTGAGAGAACCAGGAGACAAACTGGTAACTTTTGTGCATTTAGTCTCCCCTTGTTTCTCATCTCCATTCTCCACCTCATGCCTTCCCACCAGAAAGCCCTCCTCCCAGGTCTGTTTCAGCCCTTACCACTCAGGGAAAAGGCCTGCCTGCCCCTGGGCAGTCCCATGTTGCTGCCTCGCCCCATATTAGCTGGGGCTGGCAGAATCGCTCTCATGGGTCTTGCTGCAGCCAGTAATGAGGGCTTGCCCCGTGCTCTGCCTTTAAGCTCTGGGGTTCTGGGCCTAGTGGTGAGTAGGTCAACTCTGAAAAAATTAAAAAAAAATTTTTTTAAATGAAAACCAAAAAGAAAACCTGCAAATTCTGATCCAAGGAGGTAGAAAACCAAAGCACAATCTGCATACAGCACTTTTTTGGGGGGTACTGGGAATTGAATTCAGGGCCTTGAGCTTGCTAGGCAGGCTCTGTGCCAATGAGCTATATCCCTAGCTCCATATAGCATTTCACTAGAGGATAGCAAGTGGTTAAAATATCAGGTTTTAGAAAGATTTTGAGCTGTGTGCATTGATACATGCCTATAATGCCAGCAAATCAGTAAGATTAGGCAGGAGGACTCTTAAGTTCAAGGCCAGCCTGGACAACAGAGTGAGATGTCTTAAATTAAAATAAAAACAACTGGAAATGTAGCTCAATAGAAGAAAGAAAGCCTATGGGTTCCATTCGTGCTGCTGAGGAAATTCAGTCATGATATAGCTGAGTGACCCCGGGCAAGTAATTTTACTCTTCCATTAATCTCAAATTTCTAATATGTAAAATAGGATAGTAACTATTTACACTTTAAGGGGTCATTAAAAAGACATAAAGGTATAATATGGAGCCAGATAACTTCTTATTGCTGAGACTACCCAGTGCATTGAAGGGTATTTTGCATTCCTCTAGACGCTGGCAACAAGTTCACCAAAAATGCCTCTGAACAGTGCTAAAATGTCCCCCGGGAGTAAAGTTGCTCCCAGATGAGAAAGAACCATGATATAAACAAATAAGTGCCTTCAGTTACATGAATAAAACAGCGCTAGAAAGGGCTACATGTTGAATCCAATTAAGCCATTAATAATGAAAGAAAAGGTAAGAAAAAGCCCAACTTAAGTCACTCTGACCTATTTGTAAGGTGCTGGTTTATATAGTTTATATATGCTCTTTTTCAATCTGCATAGCTGAAGTCCAGAAGCATGAACTGACTATGCCCAAGATCAAACAGAAGCCTCTAGTTAAGACTAGAACTAAATCTTCTACCAGGGAGGACTCCTTTTATATGGTACCTTAACAAGGACTCTCTAGATCCCACGTCCAGGACTGCTGACTCATAGTTTGTCACAGTGCTTACACCAACAAAATTCTAACAACTGCTTTAGGAGTTTCATAAGAAAAGCTACACAACGACTCTACCAGCAGTGTGTGGATAGCAGAATGCAGAAAGGCAACATCACATGTCTCTCGGCCTTGATTTTTCTATTTCTACAAAAGGAACCATTAACTGGGCTCTGCTGCCTCTCTCATGAATCCTATAAAGGCAGGGACAAAGCGCACCAGTTGCTAATCTAAATACACTTCCAGTAACACACTCCCAATGACTTACCCTGTGGGCTTTTTAGGAGCAGGGAGTTGGGTGGAGGTGCTGGTACTCTCGGCTGCTGGTGGTGGTATTTCTACTCCACAACTATCCTTCTCAGTTGTCCCCAGAGTGACTTCAGGCTTGACAACTGGCGTCTTGGTGACTGCTGTACCGCAGATCCCAGGAGCTTCCTTAACCAAAATATGGGCATCGGAGACAATCACTTCCTCCCACTCCTTCTCCTCGCCCACTTCTCTTGGAGGAGCTACATTTAAAAGCTGGCTTACAGCTTCTGAATTCTCCAGAATCAGTTTGCAGGCATTTTCCTTAGAGGAACTCTGCTCAGGTGGCTGATTTCTTTTAATCACAGAACCTTTGGAGGAGATGCCTGAAGCCAATTCCACTTTGACTCTGGCTGGCTTTTCCTAGAAAAAATAAGGCATTTTACACTGACAACATTCACAAATATCTTCATTTGATCCTCTGAATAATAATGTATGGACAACATACAGAAACTGAAACCCAAGAAGAAAAGGCTAACAATGTCCCAATTATAAAACTGGTATGAATCTAAGTCTTCTGATTGCAGGGTCTTCAGGAGAAATTTCTTACTGAATCTTGGGATTTTTTGGTTTCATTTTTGACTGCTCAAAAGCTAGTTTTCTACATCTAGAAAGAGGCTGACATATTGCCACATTGGCTCTAAAAGCTGTTTACCTTGGTGGTGCTTTTATGAGGTTCAGTCATTTCCAGTATGGTCACAACTTCACATCAATGTTTCCATGTTCTTCAGGAACACCCTATCTTTCAGGTAAATCTTCTATTTTGCTTGTGCTGCAGTGCTAGGAATCAAACCCAGGGCCTCTTTATGAGATGCAAGTGTTCCCTCACTGAGATACAACCTAGCCCCTCAGCAACTTTAAAACGACTTACACATGCTGTTGTGGATCGACAACTGGCAGTCAACACCGGCTGAACTGAACCAGCGCAGTGTGCATGTGGATGGCCCAGCTAAGGACTGTTGCCAACAGCATAAAAAGGAGCACTGGAAAGGTGAAAGTGTTGTTGTTGGTTCTCCTGTTGCTATTGGTTCTCCTGCAGGAGCTTGTGAGCTTCTTTCCTTAGGGCTGAGGATTTAGCTCAGTGACTTAAGTGCCTGCCTGGCAAGAGTGAGGTTGTGAGTTCAATCCCCAGTTACACCAAAAAAAAAAAGAAAAAAAAAGGAGCTTCTTTCCTTATACAAACTTGGCTGTTTTCACTATCAGAGGAGCTCAGGACCTCACTGTTGCTAAGACTGGCTGCAGTTCACTTAGGGGGAGCTCTGGTCCTTATTCTGAGCACCAATCACTTCCTGCCTCTGGAGGGGAAGATGGTGTGCTGTTCAATGTCCTGAAGAAGTCCGTCACATTGGCTTCCTGATGTGAACTCAGCTGTTCTGATTGTCGGAGGAGCTTGGGACTCGCTGTCACTGAGGATGGCTGGTACTTTTCGAGAGGGCTCTGGTCCTTACTTTGAGTGTTGCTTCCAGGCTCTAGGGCATCTCCATCAGCCTACTGGCACAGATCCTTCACCCGAGTAGCATAGATTTTCTAGCTTCCACCACTGACCTTTGGACCTTCCCAGCGCAGATTTGTGACACAGACTTGCATGAGACATTGTCATGGGCTTCAGGCCTCCACCTGGACTCAGGGGGTGCATTGTCTCGATCTTCAGCTGGACTCCTGCAGGATGCTGCCATGAGATCCAGGCCCTCAGCTGGATTCTTTGGGTCTTAAATGTGTGGATAGATTTCCTGCACTCTTTCTTTTATATTTAACTCTTTGGGTGACTATGATAAAATAATACTATAAGTTATGTGTCCTGTATTGTTTTGTTTTCCTTGCAAACTCTGACTTCAACACATGCCATCTACTTCACTTGGTCAAACTAACTCATACATATTGATTGTGTGCTAGAAAATATTCAAGTTTACTTAAAAAAAAAAATGCAGCTGCTATCTCAGATCTATTGTTAAAGTTTTGGATGTCTTAGCTTTTACCCAGTCAGCACTACTACGGAAAAACTGTGTGTGCATACATACATACATACACACACACACACACACAAATGTATATACTCTTTTTTTTTTTAAACAGTGGTTTTCTTTGGTAGATCTCAGAAAGTTTTCCTCCTTCCAAATACATCATGAAAGGTACCATAAACTAGGAGATGTAAAACATAAAAGCTGGGTTCTATTTTTACTCAGCTTCGTTCCTAATTAGCTATGTGGTTTAAGGTCAGATTCATCAATCCTCACTTTCCACCATGAAATACCAGAGGATTGGGCTCTCAATATTTGTCAAAAAAAGCAACACACTATTTTGGGTAAACCAATTCTTCACTGTGCAAGAGCCTAAACTCAAAATTATGGTCCTGTTACAAATCCACATTTTCAAAAGCACCTGGACAGTGTACTTTTCCTGATCTTTAAGAACTTGCCAGGAAAACATTTTCAGAGTCTAACACATGAAGATGAGTAAACACAGAGAAAATTTCTAACTAAACTTCACAGCTTATTTACTTCAGGACACAGAAAACTCAGCAAAGAAACAGGACACTAAAGTCATGTCTTGAGATGTGATCTTTGAGCAAAACACTGCCTACTAAGCAGGCTATTTCAGACAAAAGTCCTTTACATGAAGAATGATGTAAGATATTTGAGCAAAAACACTACCTAATGATCTCAACATTTCCGTTATCTCCACCTGCTCTCTATCCTTTTCGGTGCTGGGGATGAAACCAGGGTAAGTACTCCCAACCTATACCCTTTTTGTGCATGAAGGATGCTTAGGATTGAACCCAGGGCATCTACACTAAGCTACATCCCTATTGATTTTTAAAATTTTAGACAAGAGTTTCACTAAGTTGCTAAGTCACTCATAATGAGAAAATATGATCCTCCTGTCTCCCAGTGGGATGAGATTACAGGTGTGTGCCACTATTCCTGGTCCAACCCACATTTTAGATACTGCTTTTTCTCAAGATGCAAGATAAATACAATAGTTGCCCACTCACGGCCTCAATTTCTGCCATCAGAGCCCCTAAGAATGAAACCCTGAACTAACTTTATGCACTCTTCTTTGGCCCCATCCAATTCATTGGGAACTATGTCACACATTTGGGTTAATTTCAGTCAGTCTGAACTCTGTGACAATGTAAGAATAAATGAGTCATTTCCTGACTGGCATGGACACCTTTGGAGTCTGTACAAACGATTTATATTTGTAGCCTTAACCATCAGAACTAAGAAATTTAAGATTCTGTACAGTAGCACAGCAATCCCTGAGAAGTATGACTCAGTAGAAAAGGTGCTGGCAAAGTCATCTGCATGATCTTAACAGATCACTTCTCTTTATTTAGTTTTTCCTCAGCTAGAAACTGAGGAAGAACTGATAACCAATCACTTTTACCCCTAAATTTCAAAGTGTACAGCTACTGAAATGTCACCTTTTCTTCTCACTCATTTGAATGTTGGAGGAGGGGAGACTCTGACTGAGCAAGTCAAGAAGTGGGTGGGTAAGTAAGGAAAAAAATTGTTTTCATGGAGAAACCATGAAAACATGGTTCATTCACAGTTTCTTTCAGTAAAAGAACCATGATTCAAACAACATTTCAGCCAAACACACACACACACACACACACACACACACACACACACACACACGGGCATACGCAAATGAGAAGTGCAAAAGTTCAAAGTAAAAACAGGCCAAAACAGAGAAAAGCCCACCTTGATTATCTCCCTGAAAAGTAAAGGACTCAGTCATTTCATAGAGGTGTTTTGCACTGGTGAAGGGCCAAAGAGGATTCTGAATGCCATCCAACTGAACATCCCTATTGTAGCTGGCAAAGCACATCTTTGGGGAACAGAGTGGGAATAAATGGATGGCTTCAAAGGCACACCAGAGAAAAAGGGCTCAAGAGCTCAACAGACCCTCCTGAGACACTGGCACTAGGTCCTTCCTAAGCCCAGAGATGATGACATGAATAGTAATAACAGAGATATAATTGCACTAATGTTAGATATGACGATGACGGGGTACATTTTACTGAGGATTTAATGTGTATACAAAACTCCCAACAACTTTACATGGATAATTTCACTTGACCTGTCCAAAGACCTTAATGAGTTAAGTACTGTTATGAACTTTTATTCACAGATAAGAAGAAACCCAAATCAAGAAAAAGTATAAGTTGTCCTAGGTCACAGTTGTCCTAAGTCACACAGGTAAAAACCTGGAAAGCAAGTCTGAAATGAAGAACTCCAGAACTGTATTAATTACTGTTAGTGTTTGAACCTTAGGCCTCCCCTAAAGGTCCCAGTGGAAAAGGCTTGCCCTTCGAAGTAGTGCTATTAGGAGACTGTAGTGCCTTCAGATGGTGGGAACTAGTGGAAGGTTCTAGTTCACTGGGAGTGCATACTTGAATCGAATTGTGGAACCCCACTCTTCTCCCTCACTTCCTAGTAATGAGGTAAGCAGTTTTGTGTGACCACACACTATCGTGATGGTGGGTCTTGTCAAGCTACCAAAACAATTGTGCCAACTGATCACAGACTATAATAGTTATTTGTCACTAGGACAAAATACCTGACACACACAACTTTAAGGAAGAGAAGTCTATTTTGGCTGATGGGTTCAGTTCATAGTTATTTGGCTCCATAGCAGAAACAGCATGATGGAATCACATAGTGAAGAAAATCTGCTCAACCCATGGCGCCCAAAAGCATGGGAAGAAGACAGGAGCTGAGGTAAAGAATACATCTTTTTGGTCATGTCCCCAGTGACCTACTTCTTTTGACCAGGCCCTAGTTCCGAACACCTGACACTTTTAGGGGACATTTTAGATCTAAATCATGGGTCAAAACCTCCAAATTCTAAGCCAAAATAATCTTTGTCTCTGTATAAATTAGTATCTCAGGGGATTATGTTGAGTTAAACACATGACAACCACAATCATACCCTAAGCCAGTTTTATAAAACCTAGGCCAGTGGTGGCTAACCTATGGCACATGTGGCACAGCAGGCATTCAGAGCCCTCTCTGGCGGCATGAGACCCAAGTGTATGAGTTGTTTTTTCTAAACTAAAACCTCAGTATTCAGGTTTAGTTGAAGTGCTGGCACTCTGAAACAGATAAATGGGTTGCAGTTTGAGTACCAGTCTCTTAAAAGGTTCAGTCACTGACCTAGGCAAATGCTTCAAAACCGTCTACTTTACTCAACTTTCCTTGTCCATTCCAGTCCTTGTCTCTCTCCTGTCTGAGCTCATTGAGAGTTAACCATGTATATCGTGCATTTTGGACCTAAAAATTTAGTATCATATGAAAAGCATGGGAAGTCGTTTGTTTTATTTAGTCAGTGCCAAATATACAAGTTAATAAAACATACCATGAATCTCATGGGAACCTAACTGTGATACTCATTTATTTACTGATCATCCTCTATGGCTAAAAGCTGTAAGGGGTTTAAAGGTCATTATGAAGGTCACAACATGACATAAAAACAGAAACACTGTCAAACTGTAATGACTGCTAAGTAAGTGTTAAAGGTATAGAGAGAAGTCATCCAAACCTAGAGATGTTTTAGGGAAGAATAAGCATTTACAATGAGTCATGATCCATTACAGTACTATGTACTTACTTCAGACACATAATAACCAATTAGTTAATAACCAAGAGAGACAAGAGGAAAGAAGGGAAGGAGTGTGGAAGGGAAGGAGAGAGCAGGGATAGAGAGGAGGCAAAGGCATATATTGTAAAAATAAAGAGTTATATTACAGGAGCCAGACATGGTGGTGCACACCTGTAATCCCAGCACCTGGGAGGCTGAGGCAGGAGGATCATTGTGAGTTTGACGTGAGCCTGGGCTACACAGTGAGCTCAAGGCCAGCCTGAACTGTATAGTGACACCGTGTCTCAAAGAACAAACAAAACAAAACGAACAGAAAAGTGATCTGTCCTTAAAGGCAACAAGAAGCTTACTCTCTGTTGGGCTTCCAAAGCAATGAGAGGCAAAGGACCTTACCTTTGGGATCCACTTTCCTCCTAGGAAGTTACCACAGGCTGGGCACTTAGGTGGTTTATGCCTGGTGACATATGTAAAGGAACAACCCGGACTAGTGCAAGTCCCATGGCCCCGGCGGGTATAGGTAGTGGTCTGTTAAAAAATGAAAGTATCAGAATCAAATGTGTCCAATCTCTCCCAGACCCTACTGTTCATTACAAACAATACATTAGGATATACTTTACAAAAGGACAGCTGTTCACGGTACCACAGAAAGTCAGCACTGGCAGAGTCCTAATGTACAAGTCCTTCTTATCAGAAACCAAGAAACTTGAGTCCAAAAGGTGAAAGACAGCAGCTCACAGTTAACACAATTAAGTACCAGAAGAATGAAGGCACTGATAGTTGCTGTTGAGCAACTAGACGATGCTAAACACTGCCAAGAACTCATTTAATACTCTCAGCAAGGTTTTCAGTAGGCATTATGATTGCTGAGGTTCAGGAGTAGTTAAAAGCTTAGTCTGAAAGCGTCTCAGGGCAAGACCAGACCCCAGAAGTTACATCTGGATTTTTGGTGAGCTATTACTTCTGTGTACCTTGCTGTACCTTCTGGCTCTAAGTACTTCAAAAAATTTGCTTCATCTTCAAAAAATTTGCTTCATCTTTATTCTAAGTAGTTAAAAATCAGAGAACCCAGGACCTTAGAATCAAGGATATAAAAATAGACCCATGGTCACTGAGGACAAAAGACAAAAGAAAGTCCAGGAATAGAAACCAGGTCCTTTGATAACAGGAATTAAGTTATTTGCATATGAATACATTCAGCCCTGTCCTCCACCATCTCTGCTGATCTCCCTTTCAGCAAAATGTACCACAATGGGTTACTACACTCCGGTAACAAAAGCCACTCATTCATTAGACTTGGTCCATTTCTAGATTAATGCTGGAAAGAAAATATTCCTCCGTCAGATGTGTTGTCACTTATAAATGTTTATTCAGCGAGTATTCTCAGCTTCCCTAGTCTGATGAAAAAGCAAAAATCTCCCTTGGGAAACAACAAACTACCTCAGCAACCTCTGCCAGGAAGCTTACAGAAAGGCTGATTAGTACAGTGGTACCAAGTCAAGGATGACTACAAAGAGATGTGGCTCCAATGAAGGAGACCAGTCTTTAAGTTTGAACTTTGCCACTTACACTGAACGACCTGGCAATAGTAAATCACCTTATGTTCCTGGTTTCCTCTTCTGTAAATCTACCTGCTCTTTCTATTTCACAAGTATATCTTGAAGAGTATGTGGTAAAGAATTAGTAAATTGTGAAAGATTATATACAGGTTTGTGAGAAACTATTATTACTGAGATTTAACACATCTCTATCTTTTCTTAAGACCGTAGCCTGATATAGAATCTTCTTACTGAACATCCCCAGGAAGCAGAATAAAAACTTCAGAAACCTTAGATCTCTGAGTAAATTAATATGAACCTGGAAATATTCCTAAAGAGTAGACTATAGGAATGACTTTAGAAAAAAAAAGGCTAGTATTCTGCGCTGATGTTTCAGTAGCTAGTATTATCTATGAAACACTTTCCCAGAAGATCTTGGTTGACATTTTTTCCCCCCTTGGGGGTTTTCGGTTTTTTTGTTGTGTGTTTGGTTTTTTTTTTTTTTTTTTTTTTTTTTTTTTTTTTTTTTTTTTTTTTAAAGACAGGGTCTGGCTATATATAGCCCAAGTTGGCCTACAATTTATGATCTTGCCTCATGGTGGTGCATGCCTATAATCCCAGCCTGTAAGTGCTGGGATTACAGGCACGCACCAGCATGCTGGCTTGGCTAACACTTCTTAGAGCATAACAGAACAGTCATTCCTTTTGTTGTTGTTATTTTGTTTTTTGAGACAAGGTCTTACTATGTAGTTCAGGCTGGCCTTGAACTCACTATGTAGCCTAGGCTGGTCTCAAACTTGCAGCAATCCTCCTACCTCAGCCTTCCGAGTGCCAGAATTATGGGTGTGCACCACCACCTCTGGCAAGAACATCCTTTTCAGGTGCATAAGGGCTCAAGACAAATAGTTTTTTCTCCATGAATCAAGATGTAGTGGCTGTTCCTATTTTAAGATACAACTGTCTTAACCAAAAGCATTCTGTTTATCGAAGTAGTTACCCAAGGCCTACAGTTCCAGCTACTTGGGAGGGTGAGGTGGGAGGATCACTTAACAGTCCACGAGCTGAAAACCAGCCTGGGCACTGTAATGATCACCATCTCAAAAAAACAACAATAATAATCCCACAAAGAATATACTGTTTATCTGTAGCAGGGCCTTTTGAAGGTAAGACAAAACTGTGATAATTTAAAAATGCATACTATTACTCTAAAGAAATTACTAAAATAACCAAAATAAAGTCAACAGGCAATAAGCCATTAAAATGCAGGGAATAATGATTTGTAAAAATCCATTTTGTAAAAGGAAAGATACTAAAACAAATGGAACAAGGAGTTAACAGATCTAAACCT
>PVJX010014948.1:19130-43791 GCA_004027295.1 Dolichotis patagonum
ACAAAGACAGGGGCTGGGGATTTAGCTCAGTGGCATAAGTGCCTGCCTTGCAAGCGAATGGTCCTGAGTTCAATGCCTGGTATCGGTAAAAAAAAAAAAAGAAAGAATACAAAGACATACACTGGTTAAAGGTGGAAGAATGGAAAAAGGGATATCACACAAATAAAAAATTTGAACATTACACAAGATTTTAGAGCAATGACTATTACTAGAGATAAAAATGGTCATTTCATAATAATACAGGTCAATTCATCAAGAGCACATAACCACTCAAAAAGTTTAAACCACTAGGCATTAAAATATATGACACAAAAAGTAACAGAACCGTAAGAAGAAACAACCCATTCTGGACCCCTTTTGTCTCTTAGACAGAAGTTTTCTTTACCCATAAATAGATTCTGCTCTAAAGGGAAAAAAGAAATAGACAAATCTCTAATAATGGATGGATGCCTTTTCTCAAAAATTGGTAGAACAAGTAAACGCAAAGATAGGAAGGTTATAAGAAATGCTGAAAAAAATCATCAATCAAACTGACTTACTTTGAAATGTATAGGGCTGCGGATATAGCTTAGCAGCGCAGTGCCTGCCTGGCAAGTGCAAGGTTCTAGGTTTGATTTGTGGTATCCACAAAAACAACAACAAAAAAAAACCAAAAAAAAAAAAATCTTCAAAATTTGACATGTATAGAATACTCAACAGCAGAAAATACATTCTCTTGAAATGCACATAAACAGTTATCAAGATAAGCTATACTGGACCATTAAATTCCATAAATTTGAAGAGATCCAAGTATTATAAACCATAAAGCTCTGGTTGCAGAAGAAATTCTAAATCAGTAACAGAAATGTATATAGAAAATTCCCAAACATCTGGAAAATAAGTAACATACTTTTATGTAACTCATGGGTCAATCAAAAAGTAAATCAAAAAAGTATTTTGAACTAAAACAAAATAAAAATGTACTATATCAGAATTTGTGCCCAGTGATTTAGCTCAGCAGCATAACCACCTGCCTGGCAAGTGAAAGGTCACGAGTTCGATCTCCAGCACCAAAAAAAAAAAAAAAATTTGTGGGATGGCATTAAACAGTATTTAGCAGGAAATTTATAACACTAAGCATCTGTATCAGAAAAGAAAACAGGTAAGAGGGAGCCAGGCACAGTAGTGCATGCCTGTAATCCCAGCACTCTGGAGACTGAGGCAGGAGGACCGCCATGAGTTTAAGGCCAGACAAGGCTATATAGTGAGTTCAAGGCCAGCCTGAACTATGTAACAAGAGCATGTCAAACAAAACAAAACAAAGCTACACCAAAAAAGAAAAAGAGCAAATGATCAGTGAAATAGAAGGCAAAAACAAGAGAGAAAAATCAGTAACACCAAAGCTGGTTATTTGAGACCAATACAATTTATGAAGCTCTAGCTAGGCTTCTTAGGGAAAAAAAAAGATTCAAATTATCAGTAACAGGAACTAGAAATGAAATCACTACCAATGGTGTAGATATAAAGGATAAAAGTTCCTTAAAAGTTTAAACAAATAACCATGTGATCCAGCAATTTCACTGCTACATACTCAAAAGAATATCATGGAGGGATTCAAACTAATACTTGTACAACTAAGTCAAATAGCATTATATACAATAGTCAAAATGTGCAAACAATCCAAATGCCTATCAACAGATGAGTGGGTAAACAAAATGTGGAATATATACATAATGTAGGATTAGTCACAAAGATAAAGGTTCTCATGCACGCTGCAAGACAGATGAACCTTAAAAACCTTAAGAGAAAAAGCTTCACACAAAACTACAATTATTTGCCCAATATCACTTACGAGGTACCTAGAACATAAATTCATAGAAGGTAAAACAGGTTCTGAGCAGGTGGAAAGTAGGAATAATGAGTTACTATTTAATGGAAATACAGTTTCTATTTGGAACAATGAAAAAGTTCTGGGAATGCATTTAATGCCACTATATTGTACACTTAAAATTTTATGTCATGTATTATTTTACCACAATTTTTAAAAAAGGGTAATAAGGGAATATTTTATGTCAACCAGCTGACAACATTAAGAAAATGACAAATTCCCTGAAAGACAGAATATCAAAAGCTCACTCAAAAATACTGTATTACCTACTGATAATATAAGTAATCCTACATGTAATTTAAAAATTATACTTGTAATTAAAAACATTTTCACAAAGAAAACTCTGGAATGTTCAAATGAGAAGAGGAACAAGAAAGAGGGGAGAGGGAAAAGAAAGAAGAGGAGAAACATGGAAATAAAGCTTTTGTAAATGGGGAAGGGAGGAGGAATTGAAGGAAGGATAGAGGAATGGGAAAAACAAAATAAATTATATCATGTACAGGTACAAATTCTCTGTAATGAACATGATCAATATGTATATCTAAAACTTATCAATAAAATCTGATTTAAAAAAAGTGGGAGAGAAAACAACCAGAATCTTAAAAGAGAGAGAGAGAGAAAAATGGAGGGAGGAGATGCCTTGCTCTGCCTTGTCTACTGTGTACATACCCCTTTGCCACATTGTGCAAGAAGGGTTCCAGGGTTGGGGATTTAGCTCAGTAGCTTAAGCGCCTGCCTGGCAAGCATGAGCTCATGAGTTCAATCCCCAGTACCAAAAAAAAAAAAAAAAGAAGAAGGGTTCCAATCATATAGTCTCCAAAATCTCTCCCCCCAAAAAAGTGAAACTCCAGGCTCCAATAACTTCACTAGTAATTCAAACATTTAAGAAATAATGTGACTAAGACAAATAGAAGGGGAGAAAATACTTCCCAAGTCATGAGACAAAGCATTACTCTTAATAGGAAAGCCAAACCGTAAAATATTAAGAGGGCAACACCTCTCATGAACACAAGTTCAAAAATTCTGAACAAAATTTTAGCAAATCCAATCCAACACTATGTAGGAAGAACAAGCACATCACTGCCAAATGGGTTGTATCCCAGCAAGGCTGGGTAGGCTTAACATTTGAAGAATAATGAGGTTCACCACATCAACCAACCAAAAAAGAAAACCCATTATCTTGACAGACACAGAAACAGCATTTGACAAAATCAAACATCCATTCCTGATTAAAAAAACTCCAAACCTATTAAAAAAGCAAGGAAACTTCCTGAACTCGATAAAGGGTTTCTTGAAACAAAACAAAACAAAACAAAACAAACCCACCCCACAAATTTACCTGCTCTTAGCACTTCTATTCAGCATTATACTATAGGATCTTTAGACAGTAAATAAGGCAAGAAAAAACATATCATGGATCCAGATCAGAAAGGAAGATATAGAGGCAAGAGAGATGGCTCAGTGGCACAGCGTCTGCCTGGCAAGTGCAAGGTCCCGAGTTGGATTCCCAGTACACACAAAAAAAGAGAGATATAAAACTAAAACTTTACTCACGGACCTGATTGCCTTTGCAGAAAATCTAATTGAATCTATAAGTTACCAGAATAAATAAGTTCATAAGAGTTGCAGATACAACACACATACATACATATGTATATACACATACACACATATATTCAAATGCTAGTGCATACTAGCAGGAACAATCAGATAAAGACAAATTTTAAAATATCATTTATAATAGAATCAAAACGTGAAATATTTAAGGATAAATCTCAGATCAGATGCCAAAGTGTTTTGATGGAAAAAACATCAATTAAAAAATCAAACTGGGTGTAACGGTGCATACTTATTAGTCCCAGCACTCGGAAGGCTGAGGCAGGAGGATTGCTGTGAGTTTAGGGCCAGCCTGGGCTACAAAGTCCATTCAAGGCCAGCCTGAACTACACAGTGAAACTGTATCTCAAAAAGACAAAAAAAAAAAAAAAAAAAAGAATTAAGAAGCCAGAATCCTGGCTCTGGCTTATTTGTAGCTTAGTAGCCTTGAACTTCCTTTCTTTTTTCTGGGCCTTTAAAAAAGTCTGTATAATATGAGTATTTAATAATATCAGTGGCCCCTCAATTTTTTCAATATTATGTATGCTTCCAAAAATTTGATAAAAGCAATAGAACTAATTCCAGGACAATGTCCTCTAGTAGTCTGTACACATCTTGAGGGGAATCCATGGATCCTGGGGGGCTCCACCCATGCAGCCCCAATTTTAGAACATGTGGATCACTTAATTCCTAAGACCTCTACCACTCCAAGAGTCCTAAAGCGCTAAGATTTTTCGAAAACTACGTAGAAGAGGGTGTTATGGAGCCCTCATTACCGCGAACTCTTACGTACTGACCAGTTTGATGGGGGAGGGATTTTCCACAACTGAGTAAGTAGGCACAGGCAACATGATGAACTGCGTGGCTGGTGCAGAGGAGCTGCTTTCGCTGGAATCCTGCGGGCAAAGGAGAAGGACAGTTTCACTGAACTAGAATAGAGAACATCCTGGGTCACTCGCAACACTGGAAGACTGGATTGAGCCCAGTACTCACAATGTGCTTATTCAACACACTTACCAAATCAATCTAAAATTATCTCAAAATTAATTAGGAGCAAAGAGAAAACTACCACAGAAAATGTGTCATCCGAATTTTACAGATGAAAAAAACCGAAGTTCTAAGAGATTTAATTTCCCAGATCACACAAACTATTAGTGAGAGAATCTAATTCTTTTGACTTTGTCAAATGTTGTTAGCATGCCTTAATACTATAGCCAGTGGGCCACCTCACTATCATAAACAGCAACAAGGCCACAAATTTATTAAGTCTCAGACGGATTTCTCCACAGGAATGTCTGCTTTCTTCCACATATGCCATAGGGCTAGAGGATGTTGGCTTTCTTATCCTGGATAGAACATCCATCTATCGAAGGATGACGTCCTATCCAGGGTTAGAGTGAGGCTTATACACTAGAGCAAAATAGTAATTCCCCTACTTCCAGGGGACCAAGTTGTAGAATCAATGAAACTGCTGCTTTTCTCTCAAGTTAGGATGATTCTCAGACCAGCACAGAAAGAATTACCTCTTCTTTCTCAGCTACTACCACAGTCTCATCAACCTGGCCTTGAAGAGATTATCTTTGTAACTATCCATCTATGCCCAGGAAGACCTTTTAATGATTCTCATATACATTTGAAGATATCACTGTATTTGCTGAGATAGTCACCAAGGACACAAAATCCTAACACTAACTACCTGCGAGATCTGGGCTTTGCCTCTCAGACAGCCCTACGTATCATGTGCAGCTCTCCTGCTAATGCTGGATAGAGAAGGGTTGATAAAAGTGCCAAGAAACTGAGGAGAAGACTGGAGCAAGCCCAGGGTTCAGAAACGTTCAAGGCAAGAGCCATAGAATGCTCCTAATTACCACTGCTTCAAAATGACACTGCCTGGCATTGGCTGCTTTTTTAGTAACTCCATAAAGCAAAACAACACTTACCCTCATGACTGTCACCACTGACAAACTCTCCCCAACCTGGGTGCGGGGCACAGCCAGGTTTCCAGTGGGGAGTTCGGATGAGCTGTTCAGTAAGGTCTCTTCAATTACCAGGTTTGCCTGGTAAGGCTGGTGGCTCTCCCCTACCTCCAAGGAAGCCTCCTCCAGGAGTACATCCTGGGTGAGGATCTCGGAGGCGGCGATCTCCTGTACAGCACCTGGCTGGGCAAGGGCTCCCACCTCCTCAGCCGGAGTCTCCTCAGCCAGGCTTTGATCTGCTACGCCCGTGTGGCCAGGCACTGTCTCCAGGGCAGTGCCGGACACAATAGAAGGTCCTTTAGGGGACATTTGGTTCTGAGCGACACACAGCTCCAGCTGAGCACAGCTCTGATCTTCCTGGAGGCTGTTCTTAGGGATGATGATGTACTCTGAGCGGGGGAGGATCTTGCGGAAACCTGGGATGTCTGGAACCACAGCAGTCACTGTAGAAAGCTTAGCATTCTGAGAATGAAGGAGAAGCCAAGAAGGAGACAAGCAGAAATAAATGAACTAAGATCACACATAAATGTATCTATTATTTTTTTCTGTAAATGTGACAAGAAAAAGACTCCACTCTCTTAACCTTACAGAGGCCAGCCTCTGTCATCGGCAGTATTATCTTCATTCACATCAGTGTAGCTTGCTTGCTCAGTCACACAAATATATAACATGGATTAAACTGTGGACAGGGCACTGAGTTTGGCATCTAAAACTGCGAGCTGCAACTCAAGGTCTGATGTGGTTTTGAACAAATATTGTGGCCCCTTGAGACCTCAGCTGCCCCATCTGTAAAAACAAGGAAGCTAAATCTGACAATTTACAACATTCTTTTCAGTTTTGATACTTTCAGATTCCAAAGTGGCATACAATTTAAATACCAGAATATATAATGCTAAAAAAAAAAGGAAAGAAAGAAAAGCCTCAAAAGCATCAAACCAATGGGCCAAGATGGAACTCAACCCACCAAAGCAAGCAATCAAGTGTTTTCTCCAGACTTACAAACAAGAGGATGCACACGTCACAAAGCTGCAAATGCTTTGTACACAGTGTATCTCATGAGGTCCTGAATATATTAAAAAAAAAAATAAGTATTAAACCTGACCTAGCATCAAGAGGCTTAGAAAATGCTTTCTAATTTCACCTTAAAAACAACAGTATTAAGCTATGAGCTGTTTTTATTCTCATTTAACACATGAAAAAATTGAGGCTGAAGCCCAGGGGGTTAAACTTCCAACACACAAAATTAATAAGCAGTAAAGAACTGTGCTCCTGGCCAAGAATTTTAAAGACCAAGAAGAGCACACACGACAAATAACCCTGGTGGCTGACACCAAAAAACCAAGTTTTTGTATTATTCAATTTAAAATAATTGTCACCTAGTGAAGAAAACAGAAGTTCAAAATAAGAACAAAAATTAAATGGAACAAAAATAATTTCAGAAACATCTATCAAAAGAACATTGAAGTCAGTTACAAAAGGGTCCTTAAATCACAATCAAGAAGTTAATAAGACTACTTACAGCACAAAGGAAGCACTCAGAAGTAAAAGTTAAAAACACTGAAATGAAACATCAATTTCTCATAGAACCTTTATTGGAGAGGTAATGGGGAAATAAGATTCTAAAGTCTCTCGTTGAGGCAGACAGGTTAAGGGAACACGACTCACCGGTTGTGAATACATAGGATGGTCTAGAGCACAGAGAAATTGGACGGCATTACTTTTATAGACTGGAAAATGTAACAGTGGATGGAACCTTGGGCGCTATTCTTGGCAGGAGACCAAAATGGGCTCCAAAAGGCTGCCAATGTAGAAAGGCTGGAAGGTCTCACCTTCACATAAGCAATCGGGGAAAGGACAGACACAGCACAGAAAACTTCACTCAGTCTTCATATATTCCAGATACTCAATAAATGCTACCTTTTCTTATTATATGGTAACTGGAAATTAAGCTACTGAAGTGATACTGACCAAGTCAGTATGCACCAAGAACTCAGCTAAATGATTTACATTATCTACTTTAAACATTATGGGTAAATACTAATTCCATTTTATAGATAAGGGAAGCAAAACTGAAAAATCACAATGATTCTTTCATGG
The DNA here is from genome assembly GCA_004027295.1 of Dolichotis patagonum. Classification (NCBI taxonomy): domain Eukaryota; kingdom Metazoa; phylum Chordata; class Mammalia; order Rodentia; family Caviidae; genus Dolichotis; species Dolichotis patagonum. Next base: position 26,667 of record PVJX010014948.1, read on the forward strand.
TCATTCAGTCAAGCTAGTATCAAAGCTAATCTAGTCATGGTTTTGTTGTACTGGCAGAGATAGGGTAAATTTAAATAAGCAAATGGAAGAGGAAGAAGAATCATTGTATATGACTTATTTAAAAATTTTAAAGTGTTGATAAGGACCTATGTCGGTGTCTAATTTTAAAAACCAAATCATTCCACAATTAGATAAAATTGTCTTTACCACAGACAAAAAGACTGCCTTTTTTCTGTTTTTGTTTTTTTCTCTTTTTTTGGTGCTAAGAATTAAACCAACAATCTCAAATGTTCTAAAGCATGTGCTTTGTCAGTGCTCCTAACACTGCAGATTTTATAACGGGGACACCAAAGAGGATAGGTGTACTTGTTTTAGACTCTACCTCCTCCACCCCAGGAATTATTTCCCAGATTCACTGCTTACAAACAAATCACTTTAAGGGAGCAGAAAGTAGCATCTTCCAGACTAGGTAACAGAAAGCTCTCTGAGGAAGAGGAATGTCGAGCCAATAAGGACAAAATCATCTAAATGACAGTGGCAGAAGGACTGCAATATATCCTGTTCTGCTGTAAAGTAGTTACTGCCTTCCTGAGGAACCCTTTTTCCACATTATCAAAAAAGAAGTGAGAGCTGGGAGTACAGCTCAGCAGCACAGCGCCTGCCTGGCAAACGTGAGATCCTGAGTTTGATTCTCAGTACCAAAATAAAAATAAATAAAGTTAGTTCTCAAAAAAGAAGTGAGAGATGATTGTTTCAATCGAAAAAAGGAGAGCAGGTTATAGATTGCAGCTTGTAGCAGCAAGATTATTATTCCTGCAGGTAGCTCAATTTAATAAAAAAGGAGTGAACAATTCGAATGGTACTCAGTGTACTTTATAACTGTGAACTAGAAATAACAAAAGAACCAACAGACATAAACCTAACTGCTTCCTTGCTAGTTCTTTTATTCAAACACTCATATCCTCAGTCTCCTCTTTAACCCTTCATCTTGCTTCTAGAGTACCACAGTTCATATCCCTCATAGTAACAAAAGAACTTACTATTACACAAAGCAGCTATATCTTACCTCTGAACATGAAAGCCTGATTATAACTGTAATCAGTAAAACACAAATTATACTACACTTGATTTGTGATATGAAAACTGACGTACGAGAAATGCTTTTATAAGTTAGTATATTAAAGGAAAATACCACTACCTATCCATGAGGATAATGGCCTCTAAATTATACTAAAACTCAGAAGAGGAACCTAAGAATCACCACAGAGAACTCAGTAAATACCAGCTCTACACGCTGCTGCAATCTAAGAGGACAAAAGTGTATAAGGCATCATCAAAGTGGAAACAACAAGGAGGTTCAAGAAAGATAATATGATAAATGTTTTCCAAGGAAAAGGAAACAGGAAAACAGGGGCGTTAGCCTCCCCAAAGGTTTCCCCGTTGAATCCACAGAGAAATTAGCTGGGTGTGGAGAACACTTACAGGATCCAAACCTTCTTTCTCTAGTTTGGCTTTCTCCAAGTAGTAACTCCTCTCCGCCACACTGAGAAGTCTCCAACTCTCACTAATCTTCTTATTGATCTCAGACTGCGGGAGGTGGGGGAGCTCCTGCTGCACTTTCAGGTAGATGTCGTAGTAGTATAAAAGGTAAGCAGACCTGAGGAAGCAATGACGTCTTCAAGCTTTCCCTTATTCAACCATAAGTACTACACTAAGGACTGAGTAGTCAGGAGTATGATACCCAGCCTCTCAATCCAAAGCATTTATCTAAAAAAAAAAAAAAGACTAAAAAGTCTGACAAAGGAATATTTATCATATCCCAGGTAGCATTTGGGAGATGGGTAAAATGAATGGAAAAGTAGCTGTTCTTTCAGAAACTGGAAACAAAGGTTAACCAGGTGTACTCTACACAGACCATGTTTTCTGTAGGAATGACCACCTTTAAAATCCAGTATAGCCAAAGAAAGATACAGGTGTTTGGTCATTGTACTCTCAGAGCAAATTACTCAGGTGGCTTATTGCCCGGGCTAGGTATCACACTCTTACTATTCTACACAGCTTTTGGTCGTCTAACTTGAGGTACCTCCTTGAGGCTGCGAAATTAATGCAGGTACAATTATCAAAGTGACCCAATGCTGACAACTTCAGCAAGAAGTCTGCACTGTTCATAGTTAAGAGGGAGATTAGAAACAGAATCTGGTTATTCTCTATAGATGCCACTGGTGCTAGTACACACAATTTTATAATTTTATTAAAGTCTTATATTTTGGTACCAAAATGCACAAATAAAAATGAAATTTTTAAAAAATGCCATTCTTCTGTACCACGTTTCTACTATCTATACAGTAGAGTTACCTGTCACAAGCTGGAAACAAAGTCTGGCAGGAATGAAAAATACAGTACTAGCATAAATCTAGCCATTTCCCATTTCTTCCTCTTCTGGTACCCCAATGCCCATTCAGAAAACTTCAACAATTACACTTTCTCTGTGAATGGTAAAGTCTTCCACAACCCAGCTCTTTATACAGCTTGTTTATAAATGACAGCAGCAACCAAAATACGTAGGCTAACCTGGGTTTCTTGGCCTTTTCTCCATGTATTTTATATTTTTTCTTCTTCTTGGGTGGCCCAGGGGAAGTGTAACAGTAGACCTCCTTAATTTCCTCCATCACCACAGTTACCTCAGTACCATCATATGATGCATCCATGACTAGAGAGAAAAAGCAAACAACACTTTAAGAATGCACCCTAAAGGGCAGCAGCCTCCAGATCAAATAATCCTTCACCTGTTGGGAAATAGCTAAGAACACATTCTAAGCAGTACACAGGGTACTTTGAAGTTACATATCCAGATTTCAGGACTCTAGCTCAGCCCTTCTGAATTAAAGCACATGGAAATCTATGGAGTTAACATAATTTCTTTAACCAAGCCCTTATATTTATTCATGGGATACAGTACTTCTTCAGCTCAAAGATTTATTCGTCTCACATTATAAAAATTCCACACAGAAACAGCTAAAAAGAAGAGCTGGCCCGGAGTCAGAAGTTTTGTCTGCTCCTCATGTTCCATCAGCTTAAACAGCTTCATTCATTCATTTAAACATACAATTAGGAACTATACGCCAAGAGATTTTTTTTAATACTCTACCAGCTTGTGTAATTTTGTGGTAGGTCTTTCAAAATGCTTTCGGCTCAGTGCATTCTCTCTCCCCCTTACATACTAAAAAAAAAATATTTCACTCACCTTCCCAATTTTATAGTGTAAGGCTCAAAGCACATAATAGACACAACTTTACTTGAGAACAGCCAAGTGCTATACAAATGAAAGGGTTAATTATTAAAGCCTATCATCTTCAGGTGAGATTCTTACAACCTGCCAAGGCCACCAAGCTCAAATGTGGACTTAGAGCGGTAGGGTTTTGTTTTGTTTTTTCTTAAAAACATAACTCTTTGGTCCTTCATAATATGATACTGCTACCCATCTCTACCAGCAACCCTCCACACCAGAACTATTCAATAAATTCTGAGAAAGTTCTGTATCTGTGCTATCCACTAGCCACTAGCTATACAAGCCTATTAAAACACTCAAAATAAGGCTAATGTTACTTAGGAACTGATTAATTTTGCTTTGCTAAACTGTAATTACATTGCCACTTAGAGCTAGTATAGTGACATGGCAAACATCTAAGAGTAATTTAACAGACCAATGTTAGTTCTTTGCTGCTGACCTAAAAACAGAGTTAGGTCTGTGGGAAGGAAGATATAAAGAAATTGGAAGACTAGTTCAAGAATTAATTTATGTGTGGTCAAGTTCTAAATTGGGATTATATCAACTCAATCCTTGGTGGGAGAAAAATTCCTCAAAACCACCTGAATTTATGATAGGGAGATATAGTTGCTCTTTGAAATCTATCAAAGAAAGCTTATTCTGATTCTAGAAAGAGGGAGATGTGGTAATAAAGAACACAGGCACTACTGCATCTCATTTAGCCCTCACTCCGAAAATGACAAGGTATCTAACAAGCATAATGACAACGAGGTCTACATGGAGTCAGGAGATGTGGATCCAAGTTTAAACTCTTACCATGTGATTACACTCTACATTTTAGCTATTTCTACTATGATATGAACAGGATGAACTTAATGGCTCCTATCCTCCTGGGAAGCAAGAATCTTTTCAACAAATATGAAAGCTTAAAAACCCTACCTTAGAAAATGCAGACGAAACATTTCACAATTTTAAAGACATACCAGATTAAGAATATATTATTCCTAAAGGCCTTTCTAGTACCGTCATTTCTAAATGATTGTTTTTCTAACCCTTCCCCCAAACTTAACCTGCACTGTAACTATCATAGTGCAACCCAGGCAGACAGCACTGTCATCAGCCTCACTGGGTAAGCAAAAGATTAAGGATAGCAGGAGTTCAAAGCAAAGGTACATGGCGACTGCACTTTTTCGCCTTTATACTGAATTATAATTGAAAGCCTCATGGAGAGCAGTAACTCCAAGACAGCATCCATAAAAAATGGCGCATACAAGCTCAGCAACCAGAGCAAAATAAACTAAGAAACAAAGTCATTATTACCACCTTGGGGCGGGGGCAGCAAGAGACTACACTGGTCTTTTTCTTTGACTATTCTAAGCCCGGCTCCAAGTTTGTTTTCAGATCTCAGGCACGCAAAGAAAGGCAGAATAGCATGAAGGTTAAAAACCAAGGGCTCTGAAGACCACAGACACTAATTATGGTTCCACTGTTTAATAACAACAGCACGGACCCCTATGACCTTATGCAACTTATTCTAAGCTTTAAGTTGTCCCTCGTGCAAAACAGAGGAGCAGCACTTGAAATATGACACTTTCACTATCCCATCAGACCCTCCTCGGAACCTTCTGCGATTGCCTCGCCTCACGGTTTGCCTCTGGGCTACTTTCTTTCCTTTCCGGGTTCCAAAGACACGGACTGCGGGAAGAGGAAGCTCACCGGCCTTATTTCATGGAAGACGCAGGTAGCAGCTCACCCGAAGAGCTGCAGCGCCCAGCAGGCCGGCGGTGCGACGTGACCCCGAGGGCGGGACTTACCCCGAGGAGCGTGGCAGCCGCGCTGCTCACATTCCCGGCGGCGCCGGGCCCGCGGGCGCGACGAGAGGGCTGACCAGCACACTCGCGCTCCCCGCAGTAGGCGAGAGGCGGCTCCAGTGGTAACACCGGCGACAAGGAAGTGGAAGCAAGGACTCGCGCGCGCATCCCGGGGGCTGGAAAAGCCCCGGCCCCACGGCCCTGCCGGGCGACACACGGCGCGGAGTCGCGAGAGTCGCCCTGGTTCCCCTCTTCGGAGTCGCTCTGTGGGATGGTGAAAGACGAGTGCAGGAGCACAGGTTCGCTTCGCAGGACCCCCGCCAACGCCGGCCGAGGACCCACCCCGGGGATCAAGCCCCGGGGAGCCCAAGGAAGAGCAAGGGCACAAGCGTCGCTGCGACACCGATTCGGTGATGACACCGGCAGCAGCAGTGGCAGTAACAGCGCACTACGGGTCGCCAGGGAGATCCGTCCCGGCGGACCTCGCGGTGCACCGGAAGCAGCCAGCGGCGCGTGACTGCGTGCAACCCCGCGCGCAAGCGCAAACGTGCAGCCTAGGTGCGGAGCGGGCTCATAGGAACCACTTAGGCTTGGAGAGGGCGGGCTAAAGCGGAGGGCTGCTTCCGGCCAGAAGTCCTGGGCGGCAGAGGAAGCTGTTACTGCTGGCTGTGGGACGCCCGGGCTGGGCTGCTCTGCCTCGCGCGGTGCTGTGGGCCTTTCAGGTAAAGGGAGGCGGGGCTGTGCTGAGTCTGAGGGCTAGAGACCACACGTCATCTCTAAAAGTTAGACCTGGCACCGGGCAACCTGTGTCGCCAACCTTTCCTCAGCATTGTGGTCAAGGCCTGGCCCCAACCCGCCTCAGTCTGCCCCAGCTCATTAACGATAGAGTTGATACTTGCAGTGCCACGTCAACCCCTTCTCACCCTAGTTATCTGCCCTCAATCCGTCTGCTGCTGTCCCACGACGCGTCATGATATCAGTTCTGGAGAGACTGAAAACAAGTTCCCGGAGTCCTTGGGAATCAGGGATTGGATTGGACTGTAGCTGATGTCATAGATTGTGCCACATTTGAACAAGCTCCTGCACGATCCTATCATACAAGCCTTACTGCTTTTTCACATCTATCGCTCACACACTCCCACCACCGACCTCTTCTGCCTGAACCACCTCCTCTCATGGCTCCCCACACAGCCAGATTGATCGTTCTGCACTCTGTAAGTCTAGTTAATCACTGCTGGAAATAAAAATCCTAAATTGAAAAAAAAAATCTAAGTAACTTCTTGCTTCAAATTCTCCAGCATCTTTTGTCATTCACTTAAAACTTCTGGGCCTGGGATGTAACTCAGTGGTAAACTCAGTAGCATGTGTGAGGCCCTGGGTTCAATACCAGCCACAAAATAAATAAAATTTTCAAACTCAAACCAGACATGGTGGCACATGCCTGTAATCCTAGCACTTGCGACAGATTGCTGCAAGTTCGAGGCCAGCCTAAACTATGTAGTGAGATTCTGTGTCAAACTCAAAACAAATTGATATTTTAAAAATCAGACTTTATCAACATAAAACTTTGGTCTAGCTCTTGCTTCATTTTTTTCCGTATCTTAAATTTTGAGTTGTCAGAACATTCTGTGTAATATTCTATGTAATGTTCTGTAGTGTTTAAAGCATTGACTCTTTTGTGAGCCTTTCTGGGTTTGAGTCCCAGACCTGCCACAAATAAGAATGTGAAATGCTTTACAGATTCTGTTTAAGCAGTAGATCTTCCATAATCGGTTCCCTTTTCAGTAAATGGAACTACCACCTAATGGATTGTTCAGTGTTAAAACCAGAAGCCTAAGATGTCTTTGACTGCTCTTTCATCTTATCAAGTACTTCAGCAAGACCTGCAACTGGTTACGTCTATTACTACTGTAATCCAAGCTACCATTGTCTCTAATCAAGAAGCATTGATTCTTGCTTTTGTGTGTGGTGGGAGGTAGTTCTGGAGATTGAGCCTAGGGTGTTGCACATGTACTTTACTGTTTACAGAGCTATTCTCCCAATTCCAGGACTCCTGCTTTTTCTCTGACACCCTTTAATGCCAGTCTTCACAAATATTCATCTCTTTCTCCTTGTTTAAAGTCTTGTTTAAAGCCTTGTTTAAAGCTTCCTGTTGCACTCAAGCTAACATTCAACTGTACAGCCTAGTAGACTAGCCTGCTTTTCAGATTTAGAGCCATGTGTTAGGAAAATGGACTCTACCTGTTATGTTCCTGATCCTGTAAACAAAGAAGTCTTCCGAAAGTGGATGTTATTCCAAAAACAACAAAGCCAAAACCACCCAACAAAATAAAACAAAACCCCCAAAAGCTTTTTACTGCTCCACAACCAAGTTAGAGTCATACAATAACCCTTTGTGATTTGGTCCACATTTTTTCTCCAAAGACATTTTTTCCTGTCCATGACATTTTATTTTCTATAGTACTTCATTGCCTTACACATATTTCTGACATCTCGTGAATTCTAATTTGTTTATTCTTTTTTTTTCTTTGTATTTTTGAGACAGGGTCCTGCTGTGCAGTTCAGGCTGGCCTTCAACTCACTTTGTAGCCCAGGTTGGCCTGAAACACAGTAATCCTCCTGCCTCAGCCTCCCAAGTGCTTGGGATTACAGGTATACACCACCATGCCCAGTAATTTGTTTATTCTTAACGCTTACCATATGGTTTCCTCTTTGAAATGCACTGCTTTTCTGTGCCCCATCACAGTTAATTATTTCCACTTGTATATTCCCATACCTCTATAACCTTTGTTACAGTATTTAACGCACTGTAATGTTTCGTCTTTCTGCTTCCATGGTCAGCTTCTTGATGGGCACTATGTTCTCATTCATACTATGGTATGTGACACTGAGGACAGTGCTTGACTCATACAAGATACCATGAATGGGAGAACAAATGTGTGAAGTTAGTGGTAAATATCTGTCCTTGGGAAGGAGTAGTCACAGCATAAGGATGACAAGGTGACATCCTCACCTTTGTGGATTCTCATCCTAAAATGCCTAAAGTAGGCAACTGCTACTGCTGGATGGTATTTTGTTTAACCAGGTTTGGCAGGAGAGTTGTTTGTTGTACATTTTTTAAAGTGTTAGACATGGTACATAGATTACAGAATTCTCCAAGTACCTCATCCTGGTGTCACTCACTTATGCCACTATCCTTGCCCTTAAAAGTATTTGAGTTTAGAGTACCTATCTAGGATCCAATACTTCAATTTGGAACAGACCTTAAGTATTATCTACGGTAGTCCTGTGGTATGCAAACATGCGATCTTGAGATTGTCATAGAGATTCTCGTTCGGTAGGTCTTAACTGGACTTGGATGTCAAATTCTGACATGCTATCCCTGGACCAGTCAAACTTCTTCATTTTAAAATAGGAAAAGAGGCACAGAGAAGGATTGTACTGTCACGTGCCCATTGCTTCTGCTCTCATCCCTTACCCCAGTTATCAGCAATAGCATCCTGATATCCTAATTGGTCTCTTTACATCTTTGAGTCATTTTCCACAAAAGAGCTAGTGCTCTTTTAAAAATGCAAAACATATCATCATCCTCCTTTCTCTGAAAACCTTTAGTGAATTTCTGGCACTTAGAATAAAATATTGACTTCTTACAGAACATCTTTGAATGGTCTTGCTTGCCACCTTATATACTTGAGTCAGTCAGCTCCTTTAGTTCCCAGAATACCTCTGACTCTTTGCTGATTTTGAGAGTTGCTGAGAATGTGTCTTTTGCTGAACTGCCCTCTGCCTCAGCTCTTGGTGGACACCTCAGCTTAAATGCCTTGTCTTAGCAAAGGTACCCCTAAAATCTTTGAAAATACACCCTCTTATTTTCTCTGTACTGTTTCCTTTATAGTACTTACCACTCTGTAATTACTTTATCTGTTTATTTATTATCTTCACCACCATATTTTGTATTTCACAATGGTAAAGAACTCTTCACAGAATTCTTCACTGACTCCTGAAACTGATAAATGTTTATCATATGAATGTGTGGCACAAGAAGCACATTCTACATTGAAAATCTTTCCAAGCCAGATATTGAGAGAACTTTGAAGGTTGCATTTTGGTGGAATTTCAACCATGACCATTGAATGACAGATACAGCATTATCTCAGTCAAGAAATCTTGGCCTCTTACCTGGGCCACAGTTTCCATATTCATAAAACAAGCTGGATAAATAACTGAATTTATACACTGCATTTCCCTTTGCAAAAATCTTTTACTACCACTTTCAATTCTTATTTCCATTAACTATATTATCTGTAACAGCTCTTCAGCCCTGTTTCAAATCCCTAGTCTATGACTGACAAAAAGTGAATGAATCCTATTTTCTCTCAATTTTAGCCTGATTGTATCATTTCTTAATAAGATTTTTAAAAAATCTGAACCCATCTTTTAGGCAAATTCATTAACTTTGGTTCCTCATAGGTACTCCATTTTGTCTTCTCACTCCTTACACTATAACAAGCTACAAGGAGGCATGGACACTGTCTTGTTAATTATGGCCCTTTCCTTATCTCCCAGAAATGGCAATGGAGAACAAGAAGCATTGGCAGTTCTCCCTGGAGAAGAAAATGAAAGTTGCAGAAGCCAGTAAGCAAGAAGAAAGGCAATGTGGCCATTACAGCTTGTGTTTAGATGTCCTCCCAAAGCCTCATGCAGTTGTAGGTAGGGCTTTTTCAGAGGTAGCTAGATCTAGAATGTGTGATGCTGGAATTAATTCATGATGCAATGCTAGATCCAGGGCACTAAGATTAAGGGTGTGAGTGCTACCCATCCTAAGTAGCCTGGATAAGATATAAGGAATACAAAGAACTGTGGCCATTGCTTGTTGCTTTGTTTTCTTCTGTTTGCCGTGAACTGTTTCACCTCTGCAATGCCTGTGTGGCATGCCACTCCCTTGGAACCCACCAATTGTGGACCAAAACCTCTACAAACTGAGCTAAATAAACCTTTCCCCTCTAATTTTGGGTGTCAAATATTTTGTCTCAGCAGCAAGAAAAGTAAGACAGTGGCAAAAGAATTTTCTATCACTCTTTCTATATTGTTTACATGCTTAAAGAATCATGCCATATTTGAAGAAAAGTGTGAGAGACATCTATGGACCCCAGTAGACAACTGCGATGCTATGATGATACTGATAAGGCTGTTTTTGCTTGTTTTCAAGAAATCCATGCCAAACCGGGTATGGTGGTGCACACCTGTAATTCCAGCACTCCAGAGGCTGAGGCAGGAGGATCACTGTGAGTTCCAGACCAGCCTGAGACTCTGTCTTAAAAAGTCAAAAAATCCATGCCAAAAACATTTTTGTGATTGGTTTTGTCATGCAAAAAAAAAAGCACTAAACTTGGCCAACATGCTTGGTTATGACAATTTTCAAACAAACATAGGCTGACTGAACAGATTTAGAGCTCTCCATGGCATTGCTTTGAAAGCGGTCTGCAGAGAGGGTGGTGACACATTAATGAATAGTGTAGGAATAGATTAGGTTAAAAAGTGGCATGCAGAGAAAATTATAGAACTAATTGGTGACTACAGCCCAGATGATAGTTTCAATGCTGATGAGAGGCATGTTTTCCCAGTTGCTCTTTCAAGAATACTTTTGTTGCTAAAGGGAACCATTGTAGAGGGGGGCAAGAAAGCAAAGCAGTGGTTGACATACTCTTTGGTCACAGTGCTTCAGGGACTGAAAAAGATGAGACCATTGATTGTTGGTAGATTAACTACCCCACACTGCTTTGAGAATGTCCATTTCCTCCCTTATGATTATTGAGTCAACCATTGGGGATGGATGTCACAGGACCTGTTTAATAAGTGGCTAATACGAGTGGATGCCCCAATGAAGCAGGCAGAATGCTGGATCCTCCTGTTATATTTTTAGGGGATGGGGTGGAGTTGAGAGGGTCTCATTGTATAATGCTGCTGGCTTTTAACTTGCTTATTTAGTCCAGGCTAGCCATGAACTCATAGCAATTGTCCTGCCTCAGCCTCTCAAATGGTGAGATTACAGGTGCATGCCATCACACCTGGTTCCAGATCCTCCTGTTATTGACAGATGTTCTGCTCACAACATGTTTCCATGCCTCAGAAAGGTTCGGGTGAGATATCTTCCCTCAAACCATATTGCTGTCCTGTTACCACTAAATCTTGGCATAGTTCATACCATGAAAATGCTGTATAGGGGTCATCTTCTAAAACAATCCTCTTCAAGGTCAACAGCAGTGAAGATCAAGAAAAAGCAGGCATCAAGCAGGCCACAGACATGATTATCTCAGCATAGTGGTCAGTTAAGCAGTCCACAATGGTGAAATGTTGGCCAAAGGCAGGCATCATCTCTATGGAATTTACAGATTTTGACACAGAAGCAGCAGCCATTCAGCCAAGCTTAGTGGGGACATACTTGTGATCCCATCACTTGGAGGCAGAATCTCTAGTTCAAGACCAGCCTGGGCTACATAGTTCAAGGCCATTCTAAACTACATAGCGAAACTGTGTCTCAAACCCCCCCCCATTCCCTGCAAAAACAACAGCAACAATAAAAATGCCACATAGCAGCCTTCAAACAGGCCATTTCTATTGAAAAATTAATATGCCATGGCTATTGCCACACATGTCCCAAATGAAGCGAATTTCCAGGACTTTGTCACTGCAGATGGTAATGTCATCATCTCCCAGGAATTGATGGACATGGAGATCATAGCCATGGTATCTGGGGAAAATACTGGTGAACTCAGAAGTGAAGATGAGGAGAAGGTTTCTTTACCAGAGCAGCCAAAAGCTACCTTCACAGAGGCCATCTCAAGTGTACAGAAACTTAGTTCTTTCCACCAGGGGTTTCTGATGATATGTTTGGACAGCTAAATAGAATAGGTGAATATTTAAACAATGGCATGAAGTTTTATTGATTGCACAATTAGATTTCCTCCAAAGAAAAGAATGTAGGAATTCACTACCTCTTTATTTTAGAAAATATAGTTTTCAAGAATAAAGATTTCTTTAGATAGGATATTGAAATACTTTAGGTAAAACAATATTATGACAGCATTCAAGTACTCAGATAATGTGGAAACACTTGAACAGAATTTGTTAATGGAATTTGACTCTTAGGTATGCCTTTTGATTAGCCAGTGATTCTCAAACTCATTTCCAGATTAGAAGCACTTGAAGATCTTTTAATTCCAAAGCTCAGGCTTTATCCAAGACAAATGAAATCAAAACCTCTGGTGATGAGTCACAGTCATTCATAGTTTTGAAAATTGCACAGGTGATTCTGATGTGCAAAGAAGTTTAGATTATCTAAGAAACATAAAGTACTCTGGATCTGGAGCCAACTGTTTCTCCATAAATCTAGCCCAAATGGTTTCCAAAGTTTAGCTCACATCAGAATCGTGTGGAAGGCTTGTTAAAACCCAAGACTGGTTGGGCTCCACCCCTAGAGTTTCTGGTCAGTTCTGATTGGGTTCCAGGAGGAATCCAAGAATTTTCACTTCTACTAAGTCTCTATCTGATGGTCCAGGGTCCATACTTTGAGAACCACTAGTCTAGCACTTCTTCTAAATATTTTTTCATCACTGTTATTTTTTAAGAAGGGGTCAGCTGTTCTTCAAAGCTGTTAACCTTTTTCTCCTTTCTACTGATTTGGACAGTATAGAACTTTCTGAACTGTTCTCTTGACTGCCCCAACAGACAGCCAAGTATTCAATAAAGGCACACAAGTCTATGCCCAAGGAATTAATGGGAGCCAACTATCCTATTAAAATGTCTTCTTGTGCTTCAGGAAGATCATTATAGGGAGCTGAAGTACAAAGAAACAAGAAGCACTAAAGAGAGAGGGACATATTTGAGAGGGAGACTATAATAATAGACAGTCCTGTTAATTAGGGTCATGGGAGGGGCCGACATATAGCCTAGCCTGCCTCTCACTTTCCAGACTGAGTGAAAGGAAATCCTGTTAGAGAGATGACTCCTGTGAGAGTATTTGGATTGTGCCTTGATTTGGATTTTTGCCACTAATCTTTTCAATACCTGTGGATAATCCAGTCTTTACCATATAACTGTAGGGAGCCATTGAAGCTGGAGATCGATCACACCTGTGGGGCTAAAGCAAGGCCAGCCCTGAAAACACAGAGAGCTCAAAACAAGCTACCTAAACAAGCTGATGCAGTTCTAAAAAGGCAAGTGGCCCAGGCCAGCCACATGAACAAGTTATTAGGCAGCGGGGTTAAAACGGACATTTTTCTTTGGAGGGTATAAATAAATGTGCTACAGTGGTTAGGCAGTTCCTTCTCTCCCGTGAGGAGAGTAAGGGCTCCACCAGACCCCAGCTTTTGACTTTTCTTTATTTTCTCATCCTCTAGTGGTCGGTCCTTCACCCCAAGAACCTCAAGAACTGCCTGGGTCACAGCATATAATCAACATGAAAACACTATATTTGCTTTCCACTAAAATGGCTTTATTTTTTAAACTTTATTCTTTTTATTACTATATATCATACATACTCACCATATTTATATAGAGAATTTGTGCCTGTACATAACACATCTCAATTCTTCTTTGACTCCCATTCCCCTTCCCACCCTTCAACCATTTCCCTCCATATTTACAGAAGCTTTGTTTCCATTTTTCCTTCCATTCTATTTTTCCCTTTCCCTTCCTTACCTCTTCACACCCCCTCCATTGTTCCCTATCCCATTTGAAGAAGTTCTTTCTACTGCTCAGTATCTATCTTCCATTATGCTCCTCATTTACCCTTTGAGTTTATCACACAAGAGAAACAATGTGATATTTAAACTTACAAGTTTTGTTTATTTCACTTAAGATTGTGGTCTTGTGCATCCATTTCCCTACAAATGATTCAAATTTATCCTTCTTTATGGTAGAGTAGTACTCTATTGTATATAAACACCATGTCTTTTCTTATTCATTTATCTTCTTTTTTAATTTTAAAGAGAAAAAATAAAAACAATGTTACAAAATTTCAAAGCAAGATAGAACATTAACAATGGTTGATACATTGTATATTGTTATCTTCAAAGTAGTTGCTCAGATTACAGGATATAGGCATGAAAAAATGATCAAATAATGTAGGCACAAACCTTTTCAATAAACTAATGGAAATGAGTAGTATAACTATCTTAACTATCCTGTATATATTTATATATTTATTCATTTTTTCCTTTTCCCTTTCTTCTTTTCTCCCTTCCCCCATCCCAGTTTCTTCCCATTTTACAATACCTGTTTTATGTTTTGGATTTCATTTACTCTTTCAGCTGCTTATACAAGGGCAACAATATGATGTTCACACATGTGAGTCTGATTTTTTACACCAGAGTGCACGAGCTATCAACTCCAGTGAATCGCAGTGTTCATTGGCATGCCCCTCCCACACTTGAGGGAGGTAGAAAAGAGTACTTTTCTATCTTTAGCTTCCAGGGCAGCTCTACTGTATTGAATGAATAAACCATGATTTATACACTATTTTAAGAAAGAGTGCCTCCCCTGGGAATGACAGCCCACAGCATCCTGAATTTCTTTAACACTCCAGCACAGCTAATCTGCACATCCCATCCAAATGCTTTTTTCCAACTTGCTCCATGCTGTCTCCTCCACTGTAAGGTTTTTGGTCATGACTGTCATCTCTGGTTATCTTAACCCAGCCAGCTCCCCAGTACCCTGACTCTAGTTCTTCCCTAACATATCATTCTATTTACCTCGTTAATTTATTTATTACATTTATTGTGAGAAATTGTCTTAGCTTGGTATGTTGGCACATGCCTATAATTGCAGCACTTGAAAGGCTGAGGCAGGAGGCTTGCCATGAGTTTGAGGCCAGCCTAGGCTACAAAGTGAGTTCAAGGCCAGCCTGAACTACATAGGGAATCCTGTCTCAAAAAGGGAAAAAAAATTCCCTTGTTTGATTCTATTGCTATGTAATATTGCCTGTCTTCCCTATCATCCTGTGAGGTTCGCAGGGGTAAAAGGCTGTCAAGGTTGGTTCTTTAGGCCTTGCAATGCTGCCTGGCACATTTGTGGGGTCCGTTATTTTATTTTTATGTCTTGTATATTCCTGATAAAAATTCAAAACTACAGGAAGCACAAAGGAGAATATAAATATAAAATATAATCCCAGGTATTACAGTAGCCAATATTTTTGTATATTTAAAATCTTTTGAGAAAAAATATAAATGAAAGACTGTAGCATGTTTTTTTTCCACTTTACAACATAGCCAGAAGAAATATCTTTTCTGGTAATGGTGCTTTCTGCAAGGATGGGTTGTTCCAAGACAGCCTGGAACTTCCCTGCATCCTCTGGCACCGCCTGGACCACTTCCACTCCTGCACGTGTCCCACTGTGTAACTCCATTGACAGGAGGTCCTCGACAGGACCAAGCAAAAGCTGCCATCATGCACTTGAATCTCCAGCTAAAATAAACCTCTTTTACTTTCAAATTACCCAGTTTCAGCTGTTTTCCTGTAACAACAGAAAACGGACTCTGACTGGTGGGGACAAATAAGCTGGTGTTTTGAAGTGAGTCACCTTGCTGTGTAACAAGCTGCATTGCAGATGCCAGGGAGGAAAAGCTGGAAATCTGAAGCTTCTTTCACTGGATGCAGGGCTACTGATAATATGAGGAGAGATGTTTTGTGTAACACAGGTTAGAAAACAGCGGGTACTGCTAGGAGGAGGAGTAGAGGGTTACAGGCCCACAAGTGCCACTGATGAATTTTGTGACTTTGAGAAAGTCTCACCCAGTCCCTCTCAAGGCTTCTGTTTCCTTATCAACAAGAAGAGCTGTTGAATAGCTGGCCTCCCCACTCCTGAACAACGAGAGTTGCTGAGGACTGTCCTAGAACAATAACTGCTCTGATTGTATAATGTATCTTTTGCTTGTTTAACAATAAACATCTTTCTGTGCCATTCAAGTTTTTTTACCTGTTGATTTTTAGTAGCCTCATAGACTTTTATGGTGTATGTGCCATAATTTAACATATTTCCAAATGTTATTCAGACTCTTTCTAATTTTTATTTGATTATTTTCTGCTCTTCTTCATCAAACACTTAACTAGAAAGATGCAACAAGATCATCACTAATCCTTTACGACCATGTCATAGCTATTCAGAAATCTGAGTTGAAACCAAGAAATAATGAGAAAGTCAATATTTTAACGCACAGCTCATATTTTTATTTTAAGTCACCATCTCCTGCAGCTCTTAGCCCCACTTCTGAAAAAGCAGATCTGGAATAATGGGGCTGGTAATCACCATGAAACGTTAAATAACAGATATTTTCTGTACTTAAATATTTGTAAGAGAGAAATTTGACCTAACTCACCCTAGAACAAGAGTCGCATTTCTCTCCTTTCTCCAAATCAAATTTTATATGCTCCAAGACCCCACCCCACAGTGCTGGCCTAACTTAGTCCAGCCCCATAAAAGCCCTCTGGCCTTCCGTCCACTCTGCTATCACAAACAAGCTCCTATCCAAGCTGCTGTGGCCCCTGGTCAGCCAGCAGTTCTGCCCATAGCGGGGGCCCAGGCATGCTGGCTATGGGTAGGTTTCCCTGGAGAGGGCACCCACAACCACCCAGTAGGAAGCCCTCCCACCACCACTCCAGGAAGGGCAGAGGCCTGGGATCTTTCCACTCCAGGATCCGGCAGAGCCTAAGTCATTTTCCTGTCTTCAGAAAGGCTCTCAACAGCTCCCATCTCACTCTTTAGTCCTCCCTTCTGCTGCACTCTGGGGCAGTTCAGCCTGATTCTCTTCTAAGGTCAAGATCTATAATGGTTGCTTCCTTGAGTCGAACAATTGTTGCTTTCTGCCCTGTCACACAGTAGCCCTGTGACACAAGTGACCATGCAGGGGCCCCCACTCCAACACACACACTGCAGAGAATTGGAGGACAGAGAAAATACCTATACTCATTAAAAAAAACACTGTTTGTAATACTAAAGAATGAAACTCAAGGTGTAGCTAGCTCAGTAGGAGAGTGCTTGCTTAGAAGT
>PVJX010014949.1:0-43671 GCA_004027295.1 Dolichotis patagonum
CATGGGAGCTGAGCACATGTGAGGGGACACGAGTCACACAAACTCAGGAGGTACTGTGCCCTGTGGGGCCACCACACCTGGCTCTCAGGTTGGGCCTGTGGCTGCTGGGCAGGGAATGGGAACCCGTGGTAGGCAGGGCACCAATGGGGTGTCCACTGGCTGGTACGTGTCTGTCTGGGCTGAGGATCGCAGGGAGCTGTAAAGACTGGGCTGTGGTAGCAGATGGACGCTTGGTCCTGTTCGTGCTTCCACTCCTGGGGAGAGGCAGGCTCACCCGGCTGGGGGCAGGTGCCTGGCCCCAGGTGTGTGTCAGTCCTCACACCTTCTATCTTGGTCCCTTGTAAGCTGTGCTAATGGGAATCGGTGCCCTGGACCTCGGGGTTCTGGGTGCACTACAGAGCTAAGTGCTCGAAGATGAGACTTTTGGGTAAAAGAAGAAAAATGGTGATAATGGGGGGCGGGAGGGCAGCTGTGCCCAGGAGTCTGTGATGGCCACGTCCATACTCGAGTGCAGACACTGCTCACACATGCCTGGACGTGCAGATGTCCCACCCATTCCACGGTCAAGGGACCTGGAGATGAGCTGGTGCAAGCCTGTGATACCACAGTCTCCTCAGTGGGAAAGCCCAGGGGACCGAGGAGGTGCCAGAGCTGCCGGGGCCACCACTGCGCCACTTCAGAAGGAGCACGGCGCTGGGTGTGGCCAGTGCCATGCACAGGAGTGGGACGGGGCGGAGCCCACACCCCCAGCCGGCACTGGCCCCCTCCTCAGTTCCCCACGTGCCTCCCTCTGTGGGGACAGCATGCGCATCTATCAAGGGAGATGGGCCCATGTGAGGCACCAACGAAGTGGGAGCCTGGAAGCCGCAAGCGAAGCCACAGGGTGAGTCCACAAGTACGGAGCTGGGGTCTCCCCACTCAGAGGGGGCAGTCTGTGGCCCAGGCCTGTGCAGGAGCCACCCGGCTGACTCTGGCCCTCTGTGGTTTCTCCCTACATTTCCTGAAAAGCAGGACTTTAATTTAGGGGTAATCGCTGGCAATGCTTTCCTCTGAATAGGAACAGGACCCCAAGACTAGAGAGCTTAGCCATCTTTGTGGCATGCAGGACAAGATGCTTTTGAGGCCTGTGAAGGATGAGTTGCCCTGTTTACATAATGTTTCTCTTCACACGTCATTAAAAAAATATGAGCTCAGAACACCGTGGACAGCTATCCCAGTTTCCCACGCGTTCCCAGCAGCCCACGTGGGAAGCTGCCCTTCTCCACCAGGGCCAGGCTTAGTACTGTGGCCACCAAGGAGCTGGCCTTGTCTGACTCTGGTAGCTGGGGCCTGGTGCCAAGTGTCCAGTCCCTACTGCCCAGGCTGCATGGGAACCAGGCTCCCCCAAGCTCCCACCCTCAGTGCTAGGTGCCCTTCATGCCAAGACTGCAATGGCTGTCAGCCACGGACAAAGCAGGAAGCCCAAGAGGCCCACGGGACACCAGGGTTCTCTGGGCAGAAAAGTGGGCTTCTGAGTCTGTGTTTGCCCCCTGGGGTCAGTCACAGACACCCTGAGAGACAGCATTACCTGTGGTGAACCTTGGCTTGCTGGGGGGCTCCTGAACAGTCACGGGGAAGGTGGCGGACGCCGGGGAGGACTGTGCCCGGGACAGAGGCCGGTGGCTGCTGAAGGACACAGGAATGCCTGCAGCTTCCATGGATGCCTGGTAGGTCCTCAGCTGGTGGATCCGCTGCTGCTCCAGCAGCAGTGCTTGCTGTGGGGAGAGATGCTGGCTGCTGCACGGACCCTGCCTCCCAGCCCAGGGGCATGGGTGACACACAGGCTCCCTCACACGGCCAGACAGGTCCTGTGCCACACACAGGGCCACACCAGGCGGGTAGAGGCCAGGGCATGGCCATGCGGCCCTTCCTTGAGGTTGTGGCAGCCTGTGCAAGGCAGATGGGAAGCTCCACACCCAAGCCACTCCACTGGCCACATGGGGCGCTGCAGAGGAAGCCTGCCTGGGCTCTGTGCAGAGCAGGTCACCAGCTGGCAGCCTGCGTGCATAGAGCGGGGGTGAGGAGATGTGAACCCTGCAGGATCCTGGGGACCAGCTGAGGCGGCCCTGTGGGAGGCAGTGCTGCCGGGCGGGCAGGCTGTGTGAGCCTTCCGCAAGAGGCAGGGGGAGCTCCGCCAGCCTTCCCAGGTCTTCCATGCAGTCTGCAGAAAGGCACCTTCTAACCAGGGTTTCTAGCTTGTCGACTGACTATTGCAGTGTTTCTGTTCACTTCCACTTTTATTTGCCACTGAAACTTAGCAAACCATTCACTGGGTTCCTCATCAGTCTCTTGTGAGTCTGGTGACTGCACATCACTGTCTGAGCAGCTCACCAGTGCGAGTATCCGACTCACACTGTCTTTCCGGATCTGTAAGGCTGGCAGCACCTCCTTGGCCCCCCAAAGCTCCTGGTTTCTGACCGGCTTGCCTCCCTCTGTAATTCACCAACAAAACAAGCTCCCTTTCTTTCCCCAGCTCATGAGCACGGGGCTCTCTGTCAGATGACCGCTCCCAGATCTGTGAGGCCACCACCCCAGGGAACAAGGACAGTGCCTACTGGAGGGCAGGTCCACAGATGCCTGCAGAGGGCAATGTGCAGGACGTGAGTGTGCTGGCCACAGCCTGGGCACCAAGGGGGCCACCAGTGTCTGCCCGCCGCTCCCTAAGGGGCACCTGTCTGAAGAGCAGCTCCTGCTCGGTGGGCGGGCGCTGGCCAGACTCTGCCTCCCGTGCGGGCTCCGCCTCCTCCTCATCGCTTTCGATGGGCTCCTGCTTCACCTGCACGGCCAGCGCGTGCGCCTCCTTCGGCCCTTGGAGCCGGTCCAGGAAGGGCTCCTCCGGCAGGGCCTGGTGCTCTCGGAGCTCCTCCTCCGTCTCCTCGGGGTGGCTCTCAGGCTGCCGGGCTGGCTCACTGGGTTTGGGGATTATCTGCAAGGCAGAGAAAACGAATGCAGACCGGGAGAGGCTCGACACAAACTCGGCACTTCAGGGTGTTTGGTCAAAGGCTTGGTGTACAGTTCACCCTGGGCCTGGCCTGGCAGGAGCCATTTGACCTGGGCCAAGAGTGCTCCCCATGTCATGGGACAGCCCCAGCAAGCCGAGGCTCAGGGAAGGGAAAGACAGGTGCCTAGGGGTCTGGTACATGCCCTGCCTGCCATGCAGAGGAGGGCTTCACTCCAAGCAAGGCCTGAGCCGCAGGCTGGCTGAGAATGTAACCAGAATGAACGCCTGCCTGAACTTCTCTCTGCCTCACCAGCTGGGGTAGGACACCCTAAAACTCAAGGCCCCAAACCTAAAGATGCCCCTGGACACACAACTAGCCACTGCACTGCCGCAGAGCCCCGCTGCCCTCAGCAAGACTGCACTGCCCTGGAGCATGAGCCCCCTCGAGGAAATGGCCCCAGGGTGCCCAACCCTTCAATCTCAGTGCATCTACTGGTTGCAGATGGCAGACCTCAGCTGCAAGGTCACAGCTCCATCACTTGTGCAGGGCCCGGCCTGGATGCGGCAGTACAGACCCCACACAAAGCGGTGAGTTCTCGCCCCTCAGAGCTGGAGACGCAAGAGAGTTCAGAGGGGCCAAGGGCTCTGTCCCAGGATTACCCCCAACCGTGCTCTGCCAACCATCTGCAGGTCAAGCACGGCTGACAAGGCACACCACGCAGACGCTGAGCGCATCCTTCCCCCCAGTCCTGGCTCATCAGACACGGCTGCTACCTGCACAGGTGCAAAGAACAGGGGAGGTAGGTGCCATGAACCCCAGGTCCAGGATGGGGCAGCTGGGCAAAACTCGATGTCAGAGGCAGAGCCCAGGGCACAGCAGGAAACAGGGATGCTGGCCCCTGAGGGGACGGGCAGGTTGTAGTGACCCAGGGCATGGCGTCAGCACGCAAACGAACATGGCGAGTAGCAGAGGACAAGACACACTCCCAGGCTGGCTCTGGAGAGCGCAGCACGTGTGAGGGTCAGGTCACCCATGTGCACCGACTTTCAGTGACACCTCAAAGCCAGGGAAAAACCTTCTTTTCAAGGAAGGAAGCTGCCGACCTTCAAGGCTATTCGGAAAGACTTGCGCTGGTTTTAGAGAGCACGTCTTTAAATGTCCTTACAGCCGATGGTCTGGGATGTGCGATCACCTCTCTCTTGACAAACAGTCTTCCTCTCGGGGTCCGAGCCCCTGAGCTCCAGCCTGTGGGGGTTGGGCGGACAGGTGCTGGCCAAGGCGCAGGAGGAGCGACCTGACTCTGAGTCAGTCTCCAAACACTGGGACCTTACACCGTTGTGTTCTTTAGATTTGAGACATAAAAACAAGGGACAGATCTTTACCACCCTCCTTGGGTGGCTGTCACAAAGACAACCACCCGTTCCCTGCGGTGACCGTCTTGGCTTGGCTGGGACCTATTTCCTCTGCGCGAAGGGCCTGCCCCACTGTCTTCTCTCCCCTGCTCTTTGCCCCGAGTGAGGCTGCTGCCGCTCAGAGCTGAGCCTTGCAGGGGGCCTTTGGGTGGCCCTGGCTGCCCAAAAGCACTGTGGTGGGGTCACTCGAGAGGAACTCAGCCCGCTTTGAGTGGGCGCACAGGTGTCTGTGGTGGAGGGAAGGCGCCCCCACCTCACAACCCTTCGGGGCCCTTGTGTCAGGGGTGGCGGCTCCTGCAGCCTCGTCCAGCCCTGGAGTGGCCCGTGAGTGCCCATCTGTTACTCCCTAATCATATTACCTCCAGTCCCTGTCTATCTCCCATACCCACACTTATTTCTGGCAGGCAGCTCACAGGTCTCGCATGGGTCCCACACGGGCTCACAATCAGCCTCTCTGGCTGTCCCTTCTCTGCCCAGGGCCAGAAGCCCCTGTGGACAGAGGCCTCCACGCCTGGGGCCCTGTTGTCCATCCTGGGCCCTGTGCCCACCTTCATGGCTGTGAACACTGGCCACCTCCGTTTCCCAAGGTGTAGGGCACTCCCAGCCCGCTCTGGTCACCCTCCTTTTCTGCCCAACGTCTTCCGAGGCGGTCTCACCGCCTCCTCCGGGGAGGCCCCCCCACTCCAAATGCTTTGTCCGCGCTGCTCACCCTGCGCCAGGGAGCGTGGGCCTCGCTCTCAGCCAGCCCCCACCAACCCGGCGGCTCTCCTTGTCCTGGGGACAGTGGTGAGCACCCAGACCTGCTGGCCACCTGCCCTGAAGCCAAGGGTGGATGCCCACTTGCAGGCCAAGGAGCTGCCCACCCTGCACAGCTGAGGGGCCGGTCTTTGGCATGACAATGGTCCCAGTTGTCTCTGGTGTCCTTCGCTGGCAGAGGAGCCCAGGGCCTTTCTGCCTTTCAAGCGCAGACTTTCACGATGTGCCACACTGACATGCCTGATCCGATGAGGTCACTTCCCATGCCAGACTCAGGAGGGTGGAAGTGTCTCCAGCAGGAACAGGAGCGGGCAGGTAGCAGTGCCCTCAAGAGCCCTGGTGAGGGGAAGTGTGGGGGTACTGCTGTCGGCCGGCGGGCTGGCTAACAGTGAAGGGCGAACAGGCCTCAGCTTTCCGTTTTAAATTTCCTGCTCTCTCCCACTTTACAAGGCTTCTGCCTCCAGGACAGGCTCCTGGCCCCCGCTCCCAGGGCCCCTAAAGTCCTCCAGGAAGCAAGGTCAGTGGCAGTGGCAGTGGCAGTGGAGGAGCCAGAAGACAGCGAGGCCCAGGACAGCTCTGGCCTGAAGGCCTCAGGCCGAGGAGGGGACCCTTTGGGACTCCCTAGCAGAGGCCCCAGGCCCTCCGGTGGAGGCCTGGCTCTCAGGACCTCTGTGACAGGGAGCCCTTCCACGGCACGGGGCGATGGGGACACTGGCTCCTGCCAGGCCACGGGCAGATGCTGGGACGCCTCACACTGTAGGTGCAGAGAGGTTCCGACGAGGCGCCAGCCAAGCCACGTCGCCCTCCAAAGGGGGTCTGGGAACCACGCCACCACGGCAGTGCAGTCGCCTGTGTAGGAGCCCTGCCTGCGAGGAAGGGCAGTCCCCAGGGCCAGGCCTGTGGGGCTCAGCGCCGCGAGGTGCAGGCTGGCCAGCCTCCGAGAGCCTGCCTCTCTCCCCACTCTGACACTGCGTTCCTTTCTCCAGGGCCCAGCGTGGCAGAGCCAGCTGGCAGGGAGGCAGTGGCGAGGGCCTGACACATCCATGCGTCCTCCAGAGCTTCATGGACTCAGCCGAAGGAGAGTAAATGCACCTCCTATCTGGAACGACGTATTTTCAAACGTGAGCCTGGAGCTCTCAGCCAAGGTAAGCATGTGAGCGATTAAGAACAGTTGGACATAACTTGAGTTGAGACTATCCAACCAAGGCCACGTTTCCACACTCACACTAGGAAATTCCTGTGAAAGGGAAACAGTGGAGGCGTTGGGCTGTGGGCGGAAACTGCTGCAGGAGTCACTTTCAGTTCCAGCAGCAAAGGGGCCTTCATACACGCTCTTGTGGTAGAAAGAAAAAGGCACCTGCCAGGCACCAATTCCTGATTAGGCAATGGGACCACGTGAGAAGGGCCAGATGTGGCAGCTGACAAAGACACCCTTGGATGGCACGTGAGCTGCCAAGGTCCCTCGCTGCACACAGCGGGGCAGCAACAGGGTTGATGCCATTGGCACCTTGGTAAATGCTGTGTGAGCAGCAGGCCAGCGAGACCCTGCTGTGGTCCCTACTGTGCCCCCGACCCCCAGGCCAGCCCTCACCCTGGCATCCTCAGACCTGGGGCCGGACACCGGTGCAGGTGGGACTCTGTGAGAACACTGTCTCTCTGAGCAGAAGGCACTGTGTAGACATTTCAATCAGCTGTCAAGTGCGATGGTGAATCAATCACGGCACAAAATCCAGTGAGACGACCTGGTCTGTAAGTCACTCTTTTGAAGAATAAGCCACATGCGAATGGGTGTTTCCCGTCTTACACAAACCTCCTACCCTATCGCTCAGAGAGTGACATATTGAAATTAGTAAGCCTCGGCTGGCGTTAGAAAGACAGGTGTGACAGTGCTTCTGACACTGGGAGTACCAACACTTGGCAGGCGCCCGTCTCGCCCCCAGCCAGGGCTGTTCCTGTGCCAGCAAGTACTGTTTGTGGCCCCATTTGACACGAGAGCCTGCGGCACTGCGCGGTGACCTGAGGCTGTGGTGCCGCTTGGCACGAGGGGACCGGGCTGAAGGGCCTCCTCTATCCTGCACTCCCCAGCCTGCAGCAGGACACCCTGGGGTGGATCCCGGCAGGGCCCAGCTGTCACGGCTGAGGAACGCTTTCGGGGGGACCCATCATGCGCACTGGAGAAATCAAGCCTCTGCCTGCAGCTAGGAACCCTGCAGCTCCCCTTCCGAGCTGGAACCAAGAGCTCAAGAGAAGGAACCAGGACCAGGTAGGAGGCGGGGTGGAGGTGCCGGGTGGTCAGCATCTCTCCTGCGTGGAGGGAGGTGTCAGGGAGGGCCCCACCTCCTGTCATAGGCTGTGTCCCATGGGAACCCTGCCCGACCTTCCAGGAGAGCCCCTTTCCTCCCTATCAATGGTCCCCTCCTCGGGAAACCACAGAGGACCCTGCCGCAGGCAAGGGGCCCTCCCAAGGGGACAGGACAGTTGAGAAATCCTTCTGTCCACCTCCAAGCTGGCTGTGAGTTCTGGGAGCTCCTCAGAAGTTCCCGTCTATCCTCGCGTCTCTTGTTTTCTGTAATAGCATTCCTGATACACAGGAATTCTCCCCTGGCCTTGATGTTCTACAGTCAGTCAAGATCCAAAACACCAGTGAGCGAATTCCAGAATTACACAACTCTTAAGGTTAGAACTGGCGGCTGCTCCGAGTTGTGTGATGGAATCTTGCTCCGACAGCCTTGAACTACCCGGGATGCGCACCAGCCTCTCTCTGCCTAGCATATCCATGCTGCATGGACCACCTGCCCACCTGGCCGAGCCGTCACCATCCCAGCCATCAACCTGACTGGTCCGACACCACCCTGCTCACTCACAGGACCCAGAGTCCTCACTATGGCAGGCAAGCACCAAGGGTCTTAGAGTGCGTTAACTTGAGAGTACTCTCACCCCTAAAAAGGAACTCTGCACCCTTCCAATACCAGCCAGCCCCAGAGTCTGGTCCCCCACTTCCTGTCTCTGCGGACTCAGGCCACCCCTGGATATTCCCTGTGAGTTACGCCACACAAGGCATGTTCTGACTGGATGAATTCACTTGGTGTGAGGCTCTTTACTGACCTTCTCTATGTGTGTCCACCACTGGCCCATGACGAGCAACACGGCTGCACGCACGTCGTGGACTGGGGCCACCCCAGGTCACGTGCTGACTCGGTGTTCAGCCTCCCCAGGGGCCAGCAGGCTGCTCCTCCATTCTCTCCCACCACATGCTTTCTCCAGGCCCTGCACTGGACGCAACTTAGGCCGAGTGCTTCTGGAGACCCGCAGGCCAGCCCCCATCCCCTGTTCCTACTAAAGATGGTGCTAAGCGACTTGTGGGACTTCCATGGGCAGGTGGACCCCTGCAGGGAGGTCAGGCCTAACTGCCCAGCAGTGTGACTCTGACAGGTCGGCAGGTGGCAAATGTGCCCCAGAGCTGGGGACTGCGGGTCACGGTTTTCATAAAGATCTCCTTGGTGAAGCAGAGACCCCAGCAGGAAGCGCTGTGGGTGTGGCCTGCCACGCCCCACCCCGTCCCTGGCAGAGGTACTGATGGCACGGATCTGCCTAGCTTGCTGCCCACCTCACACCCCATACCCCACGCCCACACCCACCTTGCCCATGTGCAGCTGCTGCTGCTGGAAGTGCTGCTTGTGCTTCTCCAGGAACTGCTGGTGCTGCTGCTGGATCACCAGGTGCTGCAGCGCCTGTGCGCTCTGTGGCAGCGGCGCCGACTGCGTGCGCCCCAGTGGGCGGTGCTGCCGCAGCTTGTGCATGGATGGGGACACGCGGTCCGCGCCAACCAGGGGCTGTGCATGCAGGGGCAGCGCACCCAGACCTGGAAGACACCAGTCTGAAGATAACACGGAGGAAGAGGAGTGGGGTGGGAAGAGGAGGAAGCGGGGAGAAGGCTGCTGAGTAACCATGGACGAGACGTGCACCTGTCCGCCCAGGGCCTCCTCCCTCGGCGCAGTAAGCTGTCTGCCAGTGGCTGTGGCTCAGCCTCAGGAGGGCAGAGGCTGCAGCCTGAAGGTGACCGAGGGCCAGGCGCCTGCTGGGCCCAGCAGGAGTTCTGCCTGGGAGGCAGCTCCGACAGGTCTTGCACAGTGGCTGCTTGGAGGTTACCTCGCCACTTCTGGCTGTGTCCAGAGTACCTGTCAGAGGAAGGCTGCCCTAGCTCTGGCACACAAGCAACTCTGCTAGCAGGAGGAAGGCCTGACCTGTAGACACGCAGAGATAAACCTGCCTGACCAGGACCAGGCCACCCATGAGACCCTGACCATCACCTGGTCCCGTCGCAGAAACACCCACGGGACTACTTGCTGAGCAGGCACTGGGACAGGCAGGGGGGGCCTGGCAGGAGGGGGTGGGTCTTCTCCAGGAGCTTGTGAGCAGAGCAGGGACAGGCAGAGGTGAGCGCACAGACACAGGTACAGTGTGGGGACGGCAGGGGGTGGTGGCTATCGAGCGGGACAGAGCAGCTGATGCACAGCAGGGGCCTTAGAAAGGAGCCCTGGCTTCCACCCTCCTTCTTGGGCTGGTCTGGTGCAGGGTGAGGAGGAGGGAACACGGCCCGAGGGCAAGGCAGGAATCCAGGCTGAGAAATCATGCCTCTGCCCCTGCCTGTGCCGCGGACAGGGAACTGCGGCCTCGCGAGCACCTCCCCTTGGACTGGAGTCCCTGCTGGGGTGGTGAGCCACTGTGCCAGACGATGGGGTGCTCAGACCCGCGGACAGAGGCCAGCAGCTGGATCCCCCTGCAGGAGCACAGGAGCCCCCACGGCAGCAGCATCAAGGCTGTGTGGCAGGGAGTAAGAGAGGGCCAGTGATCCTGGGAAGGACAGGCAGGACTGTGGGGAAGCAAGCGTGTGGGGCCTGAAGGTTATGGATACCAGAGAATCACCGCGGTCACCAGGAGGCTAGCACTGCCTCTGGAAACACGCAGCCTGTCTAACCCTGCCAGCCTCTGCCAGCACCCAGACTCAGCATGGCTAAGCTCAGCCACTTAAGAACAGATGGGAGGGGACTGGTCATGAGGCATTAGCTCCAGGCCACAGGCCAGAGAAGCACCACTCTCTGGCACCAGCCACATGAACATGCGAGGCTAGGTACACACTTCCGCCTGACCAGTGACCCAAAGGGCCAAGTACTCAAGGAGATAGAGAAGCATGGAGTAAGAATGCCGAACCAAACCCTGCAGACCCAGCCGAACCCACAGGACCAAAGCCACAGCTACAGGGCAGCACCTGGTGATGTGCCAAGCATTGGGAGTCGGGCCACCATGGACGTCAGAGCCGTGAGGTGCAGCTGAGGCTGGCCTGGGTGTCGATCCCTCCAGAGCCAACACCTCGCTGGCAGCCAACCACCCATGGGGCACTACACAGCAGCTCGTCCTCATGTCATAAGACACAGGCGCGCCCCAGGCTGCTACAATGCACTCCACATGGGGGCCTAGGCAGACTCACACCTAATGTCCTGTCGATCTGTAAGCTGTGCTTTTCTGAATAACCAGCTTTGGAGGATGCGGGCTTATGAAAGGTTTTGCTGCTAACAGGGGCCCACTACCTGTCGAGAGCAGTTACAAGCCCAGAGCACTTGCTTAGCTCCGCCCACACTGACACCCACAACACAAGGCCCAGTGAGCCCTGGGAAGGGCACCAGGGTAGCTGGCTTTGTGAGGCTTGGTTCTCACTCCAGCGGAGGACAAGGAGTCACGGGATAGGTCCTGCACACTGTTGGGGCGCACAGGCCTCCCTCTCTGCCAACCCCCGGGGCACCTACCTGTGACGAGGGGAGTCTGCGTGGGCGGCTGCTCCAGCAGGACCATGTGCTGCAGAAGGGGGTTGTGTGCTGCTGCGCCGTCCCGCTCCAGGGGTGAGGCGCCCAGGTAAGGGGCCAGGTGGGTGCCGGGGAAGAGGGAGATCCGCTGCTGCAGGCCGGGAAGCGCGAGCCTCTCAGCGTCCTGCTGGGCCGTGGCACCCTGGAAAGCAGAGCCGAGGTGCTCAGGCTGCCAGGACCCCAACGGTGACCCCATGCCACGCAGACCCACAGACCTGTGGGGGCCACTTACAGCGGAAGGGCCCGTAGCCGGAAGTCCCAAGGTAATGTTGGGCAGGGATGGAGATGTGTAGAGTGGGAGTGGGGCAACGGAGGCTTCTCGGGTCACAAGTCTGTGCGCCAAACTCGTCTGAAGACAGAACACATGGTGACGGTCACGCGGGGTCTGGCACGGCCCAGGAGCATCGACCGCGAAGAAAGGCTGGTCCACAGCCCCGGGGAACAGCCCTGGACACAAGGACCAGGGCGCAGACCATCCCAGCAGCCTGCAGCACATAGGGGGGACCACCAGGGTGCATACACACACAGCTCGCAGGTCTGTTCTCCTGAATAGGGTCCTTTCAGTGTCTTGTCTGTCTTCTCCTTATTTATGACCATTTGCTTACTTACCACAAAGGTATAAGAAAATCTGGGATAATTCACTAAAAGTAGTTTTTGTAACTGAGAATGTCTTTTCATAGATGGCATCAAAGCAGAGACTAAAGAGGAAATGACTGATAAAAGGAAAAAACCTGCTCTTGTGAAAGCAGGCGATAGTGACGAGAATGTTAGCAATGTACAAGGCAGGGTTATATATAAAGAGCTCGCAAATTGACGAATAACTAATGAGAAGAACAGAGCCTACTGAAGACAAAAGAACAAACCACACTAAGGGGCACCAACTCACAAGAAACATTTACCACCAGCACCCTGAAACCACTTAGAGACAGTAATGCCACCTTGGCCCAGAGAAACACCAATAGCTGTGGTGGACGGCACGCGTGAGCTTTCCACAGGGCAGGCTGGCGCCGTGTCAGAGCCCAGAGCTGTGCAGAGCTGCACCCGGAGCGCCAGTCTCATCAGTGCTTGGCGTGGCCCTCGGACCTGACCTGTAGGACCTGGCGTATAGGACAGGGAGCAGCAGCCCTTTGTGGCCTGAGGCAACGGAAGTGTCCCCCGTCCTGGGCACCTGTCCAGCCACCTTTGGGTCCTTTCCCATTTTACTGACACATGTGGTATCAGCAATTAAAGGACCTGTATTTGTACCTTGGACACGGAAGTGGAAGTGTCCCGAGGATGGTCACTTGGACACCTGTTTGTGATAAACTGCTACTGAATAACAAGTCGTAGGATGATGGGCTTTCTAACAAGGGCTCAGCCACTCAACACAGGCCTGCACGAGGAGCAAAGAGCGTCAAAAAGGAGGGCTGGGGCAGGGATGGGCCTGAGCCTCAGGGCAGGGCTAAGGCATCCTCCAGGACCTGAGCCCCACGGCTGTGTGACATCTTCCTGTTTACAGAACACATAGGCTGCAATGTAAAGGACAGCGTCTTACACATCCTGACAAACCCACGGGGTTGTTTGTGCAGAATAGGGAGCAGGGGTCCCTTCACTGGGAGGAAACAGACAGAATTCCCTGTCCTCAGTACCTGCCCAGCCACTGCCGTTTGGGTCTTATCACATTTTACTGCCAGATGTCGAAAAAGCAATTAGCCACTGGGTCCCTTTGCAGCTGACACCTAATGAATGGATGCTGACTGAACCAAATGGACAAATGATGAGGCAGGATGCTCAGCAGAGAGGTTTGGTAGGCAGAAATCTGAGTAACAAAGTGCCTTTAATAATGAGTAGACAAACCAATTTCCTCCTAGTTCTTATGGCAGATTATAGAATTAAGGTGGAGAAGCACTTTAGCACTTCAGAATTTCAGTTCCTAGGACAAAACTTAAGGAGCTGACCATTACCACAGGTTGCTATAACAGTGGTGGCCTGATTACAGCCTGGCTAGAGCTGCTAAGTAACTGCTTCTTACTTGTTGGAGAGCGATGGGGCAGTTGCTGTCTCGTGGTGCACGTCCCGGTTCTGTCCCTTGGCAGGGCCTGTGGGTGCCAGCTCACCAGTGACCTGGCCAGGCCCTGGACACCTGCACGCCGGCCAGCCCCACTCAGTCGTGTGTGTATGACAGGGAGCAGAAGCCCTTTGTGGTCTGGGGAACGGAAGCATCCCCCGTCCCAGGCACCTGTCCAGCCACCTTTGGGTCTATTCTCATTTTACTGACACGTGGTGTCAGCAATTAAAGAACTACTGGAAAACGTGTTGGAGAAAGTGTTTTGCCTAGGCTAGAAGTTTATTGTGCCCAAAGTCAAAGGAGTATCTGAAGTCCTGCTTTAGAAAAAATACTATATTGTGGTTTCCCTGCGATATAATCAGCTGGAACGAAGTAAGCAGCCTAGTGTCTGTAAAGTTACAAGTTCCTTTACAGCAAGCTTAAAAAAAAACCCCAAAACTAAAAAACCCTAATATTTTTAGAAATAAAGTAGTCGACTGAGAAGTGCTTGCTTACGCCGACTTGCTTGGTGAGAAACGCTGGGATGGCTGTGCTATCTGCCATTTCCAGACAGAGCCCCTCAGGGTCCAGGCCACGTGGCCTCTCACAGTCACCCCAGCTAATGGCACTGGAAACCCACCAAGGACGCCCACATGAGAGCCAAGGGTTCAGTCTACCTGGGCCTGTGACAGTGAGTGCCCGAGGTGAGACACGGGCGCCCTGGCCTTGCACAGCTCCTGTGACTCCTCTGCGGTGTTTTAGCGATCAACAGCAGCTTGATTTATGCATCGCACCATTTGCAAACATGAAAGCCCAGCTGTGCAGATCCACCCAGGGAGGGCACTCTCACTGTGCTAACCGGGAGACCTAACTGGGGACTGTGCCCACATCCCCAGGCTCCTGACCAGCAACTCACATGTGACCTCAGACTGGCAGAGAAGAACGGTTAAAATTTCAATAATCTAAGTACATACTTAAATCAGAAGGTTAAAAATACAGATAAAATAGAGAATGAAGTAAAACGCTATGAGAACGGAGTACGAGGTGACCCAGAGGCAGCAGTGGCGACGCTCACTCCTGCCGCTGGTGCTGGTTTCCAAGACCTCTTTCCACCTCGGGGTCGGAGGCCTGACGTGAGGATGCTAAGTGCTGGGCCCACACATCCAACTAAGATCTGAAACCTACTGCAAGGGCTGGACCCATTTCTAGACACCTAGTAAGGCATGGGGACTCGGGAAGAACCTCCCGCTCGACACCCTCCTGCGTGCAGCAGATGGCGATCCTGGTCAATCTGCCGGGAAGCTTGCCAAGCCACTGCCTTACAGCCCACCGGGCCTGCAGCGGCCTGACCGCGGCCCTGCTCACTAGCTGGAGTGGTGTGGACAACCCTCGCCCGAGCCTTGCTGGGCTAAGCCCAGTCACTCACAGAAGACGGGGTGTGTGTGTGCGGGCGCGCGCACCGGGAGTCTGGGGAGTGAAGGAGCTGGGCCCCTGGCCTGAGAAGGGCACCCCGAGCACAGGAATATGTGAGACGTGCCCCGCTGCCTGCCTTGGAGCCTCACCCTTGCCTGGATAAACCCAGGTGTCTCTGACACTGGCCCCACCCATGACCCCGATCCCTGTGACCCTGCCCTAGTCTGCCCAGGGCCTCCCAGGTGGCTGCGCCTTCAGGGTCTGATGAAGGCAGGGTGAGGGGTGTGGAGCTCTAGCTCTGACTGCCCCAGGATGCTGACCACTGGTGATCCTGTAGTCTCCCAGGCACTTCGTTTCCTGGCCAACATTTTAATTTGTGCATTTCTCAATGCAAGTGCCCTCTGCCTGCCAGGACACAGTCATGAGGGGTCCGTGTTGGGTCGGCTTTTCCTGCAACATGCTGGGGAGCAGCCAGGGTGGGGCAGGGAGGGTAACATGCAGAAGACCCTTGCAGAGTGACCCTGGGTGCACTGACCTCAGCTGGGACGCTGGGCACGGTAGACGCAATGCCGTTCTCAGTGCTGACGTTGCCAGAGCTGCTGTTGGGTGAGCTGGGCCCGGAACCTGGGGCGCTGCTGCACGCGGAGTCTGTGGGTGGGAGACAGTAGTTGGGAGCTGGCTCTGCACTCCTGTGACTCCTGCACTCCTGTGACCCCAACTGCAGGGGACATGGTCACAGTTCCCAGAGGGTCTCTCGGCCTCCTGCTGACCAATCTCACAGCAAGGGTCACTGGGCTCACCCTCTGTGGTCGCCCCTCCCTTGTCAGGCTTTCAGGATGTGTGTGCTATCAATTTCACAGCTGCTGTGGGTCTCAGGATGATTTGAAACATGAGAAGACTAAGCCCTTAAACACTCATTAATATTCAAGCAAAGAAAGACCAGGGAACACAAAGGCCAAAAGACTGTGTAAGTGAAAGGTTGAATTTAATGTGCTCACTAAAAATGCCAGTTCACGGTAAAGCAACCTATCATTACCACGGACGGTGAACCAAGTCCTCGTTTTCCTACACAGCACCAAACATCCAGGAACACAGAACACAGCCAGGGCCTCTGAGGCTCCCCAGTGTTCCCTGGAAAGACCCGAGTGAGACCTGCGAACCTCTGCTTATTTGCAGGCTGCAAGGGGCGGCGGGGCTGGGGAAAGAGCTGGTCCCGCCCCCTTCACCTCAGTGCCCCTGCAGGATTCCTCAGGCACTGCGTGCAGCTCTGTGCTCACCACGTGACATCCCCACCACAGTGCCATCTGGTGAATGTCCAGGGAACGTTCATGCTTTGGTGCCTGCAGTCCAGGTGTCTGCCGCTCGCCACACTCTGGGTACCCAGAGGAGCCACAGAAGGCCATGCCTGCAGAGCTTACTATCAATACCAGCTCCAAATCCAGGGAGGAGGCAGGGAGGACAACCGGACACAGCAAGTGCCACAGCCCTCAGACCCTCTAGAATGGGCTGCAGGAGCTGCGCTTTCCTGAGCTGTGGGGAATGCACTGGCAGCACCACCACTGCACAGAGGGGAAGCTTCGGTGCCAGGCGGTAGTATCACTGGCCCCAGGCCATACTGCTTGAGGACGATGACAAGGGCTGACACTGTCCTCACATTAATCTGGGCAGACCACAAAGTCCTCTCTTCCACAGACGTGCTGTCACCCAGGACACCCTGGGCTGATGTGGGGACCCCTGAGGTGTCCTTCCTACTCCAGAGCCTCCTGCCTCGGCTCCCGGGGCAGAGCTGCCTGGGCCGCTGTCAAGTGATGAACACGGGTCTGTCCCCACCCAGTTTGTGCTCTGTCCAGGTGCTGTGAACCCTGAGCCCACTCTGCCCTCTGCTCCAATGCTCTGCTGGGAGCTGCTCTCTGGCCCCTCTGACCCTGCCCTCAGCATCCAGATTGCAGTGCCACTGGGGAAGTGCCAAAACACGCCACACACTCCCACCAAGTGGACAGAGACGCCAGGCCATGAGTGCCATGGATTCTACTAAGCTACAAAGTAAGTTCAATCAGAAAGCCTGGAAGGAAATGGGACCTGATGACGTTTGAGCAGTACACTCCGGCTGGTGTGGGAGAGGGCACCCTGGGGAGAAGCAGGGGGTGACGACTCCTTGTCCCAGCCCTTCTCATGAGGGGTCCTCCCTACACTCACGGAGGACACAGAACCTTCCTTCAGCTCAGGAGCCTTCCCGCTCCCCAGCACTCCCAGGAGCAGCTCCACCGTGCTGCTGGGGACCACAGTTTCTGAACCTCCCTGCTGTCCCGTTATCTGGGAATGCAGTGCCGCCCAGGGTGGCTTCTGGGACCTTCCCTGCCCCAGGTTCACGGTGGGACTCTCCATCTAGCACAGCTCAGCACTGACTAGCTCCTGTCATGCAGGCCACCTGGGCTGTCCCCCCCACGATCCCTGAGCTCATGTTCCGTGCCCAGCCCACTCTGAACGTTCAGTAGCATGGAGCAGGAGGGGATGACAGCACAGACTCCAGGAGAAGCCTGAGGAGCAGCTGAGGAGACACTACCTCCCCATGGGTGGCTGGGAGAACTGGGGCTCAGCAGGGCTGGCACAGCAGGATATGCTGCAAAGGGGCAGGGCAGCACAGGTGTCAACCTCTTCAGCTCACACCCTGCCCCTCATTCACACTGAATCCTACAGTTAATGACCCTTGGGGACTGGAATGACCAGTGGAAGAAAGCCACATGAAATACACAATGACGAGGGCTCCCCAGGACGTGTGCACTCTTCCACGCTCACCCACAGACCCACAGAGAGGCCCAGCAGGAGGGGTGCACACGTGGGAGAACCCAGGCGCGGGCCAGCCCGCCCTCTCCGAGGCTGCTGCTCAGGGGCCCTCAGGTCCCTCCCAGGCTGTGGCACTCATCAACCTGCATCCAAAACCTGGCCTCTGCCTCCCTCCCCCCACTCCTGAGCCACTCAGACTTCAGGACCAGGGGAGGGGGGCTGTTAGGGTGGGGCTCCAGTGGGGGTCACACCTGTGACGGGTGGTCCCTCAGGACAGCAAGGCAAAGCGTCCTCCTTGGGGGGAACTGTGCTGTGTGGGCACCCCTAGGAGGGGCTGTGAGGGGCGGTGCTCCCTGGAGACCTGCACTGGTGGCTGCTGTGTCCACCACTAGGTGGAGCTAGCAGCAGTATGTTCAGTAAAGCTCAGCCAGCAGAGCCCCTGGTCTCTCTGTCCAGCTGGCCACGCTTTCTGGGAGACTCGGGAACCCTCCTTTGGCTCTGCACTATTTGGGGGCATGCAGAGCAGGCCAGAGCCACATCCGCCCTCACAGGGCAGGGCAGTTAAACACGCAGCTTCAGGTTCCCCTCTGAGTGCCTCCCAGGATGCCAGGCCAGGTCGCGGCCTGCCTGGGCTGTGAGAGCAGGCACTTGCCAGGTGCCCCGAGTCCTCAATGCGGGGTCTGATGTCCACAGCATCACTCAGCAGCGCTGCAGTGGCTGGCTGACTGGGAAGGTTTTCAGAAGCAGTGGTGCCTGCTCCCCCGGCGTACCTGTGACATCCAGGGGGCGCTTTTTGAGAGCAGTAACCACGGGCCCATCCTTCCTGCGCAGCAGGGGGCTGCTCCGTCTCTCTGCCACTTTCTGCTTAAGCCGGGACCGCAATTTCAGGTTGGGTTCAGAAGCTGCACAAAAGGAGAGGTGGTTATGGCCTTGCAGGTGCAGCCAGGCTCCCGGGTAAACCCCCCCACACACACACACACGAGGTGGATATCCACTTCCCACCAGGGAGGACAGAGGTGTTCTGTGGGGTGGGCAGCACCTGGTCCTCTGCCACCTGCCCTGGCGAGTACTGTGTGTCTGAGGCTCAGATGAGCATCTGGACACCGAGGTCACACATGGAGGCCATCACAGATGATACCATCATCGTGCTTTACCCGGATGGGGACAAGGCTACGACCACCTCCCGGGCACAGTGGGAAATAGGGCAGTGTGACAGGCACTCAGCAGTGACTCCTGGACAGTGCTGCCCTGAGCAAGTCGCCTTTGTCTTTGCAGCAGTGCCACTCTGGTGTCCGAGGAAAGCGGACACACACAGACCCCGCGGGCTTGGACTCCGACTTCCAAAGCACACACCTATTCAAGTTGCAGAGGCCTGCATCGCGGCACCCACAGGTCAACGGCCTGCTCTGGCTGCCAGTGCCCCTGAAAAATCCTCACCGAAGGCCTGGAGGCCTTTACTCTCCTGTACACGTGGGGCTGCACACACTGCAGGAGCAGCAGCAGCACAGGCCACCTGCGGAGGGGCCTACACTCTCGGTCAGCTGTCCGGCCCAGGACATGCTGGCCTGCTTCCACGAGCCCATGGTTGTTCGCCACGTGTGGACTTGCACGGTGGTGACCCACCCCCTTCTTCCCACTCAGCACCTCGCACTCTCAGGTCTTTCCACTTCCCGATGGAACTTCTCTGGAATCAGTACCAAGGGCCGTGTTCTAAAACCCGGGCAGGAGCCACTGCACCCGTGGGGAGCATCTCCCAGCCTGGGGCATGCAGGCAGACCAGAACCTCCCACGCTTGACAGGCTTGAGGCCTCCACAGCTTCGGGGGCTCAGGAGGAGGAGGGCAGAGCGGGTTTCTGAAATCTGACTTCCAGAAAGGGCCAGGCTGAGCTTGCAGGCAGGGGTCAGGCTCCTGAGACCCCAGCCTGCTTCAGGCGGTGGCGCACTGGGGCTGGGCCTGTGGCCTCGGGGTATCTCTGTACAGGCAGGAGCCAATTACCCGCCAGACTGGTGTGACAGCAGAGAAAAGGCTTAGGCACAGAAGTACCTTCCTGGCTGTTTCTGTTTCAGTCTGTGTTCTGAGCTGAGTGGAGGCTCATGTTCTGCTCCTACATTTACGTTTCTTACTTAAAAATGAAAATAATAACAGGTCAGAAGCCCATCTGGCCACTAGGCAAGGAAACAAAGGTCCCTTCACTTGTACCAGCAATTCAAATGAAGCCCCGTGGGCTTCTTCAGCGCCTTGGCAGGCTGGGGAGAAATGGCCTGAGGTCTAGGCTGTGGACACCCACTGACCGGAGCCTGGGGGTGGGGCTCTTCTTGGGGTGCTGCCCTCCCAGATGCTGAGAAGTGGTGCACAAACCACCGGGTGATGGTGAGTGACAGGGCTGCTCTGGGCCACCAGTGAAACTGCTCGTGCTACTGCAGACCGATGCCCTAGCCTCCCGCAGGCTGTGCAGGTCTGAGGTCAGACTGGAGGTCATTCGAAGGTCCTGCCTCTGACCAGGTCTTCAGATGTGTGGCACTGTGTCCGGACTCCTGGTGTACCTTGTGACTCCACAGGACTGGCCACTGAGCCACCTCTTCCCCATCATGCCCTGCCTGAAGGATGGCTGCAGTCTGGCAGCAGGCTCTGAGACAGGCTCTGTGGGGTTTTCAAGGACCCTATGGGTTCCACTAGATACAGGTCCCACTCAGGCCTGGGGAGGCGGCTGCACAGCGGGCAGGTGTGCAGGGCTGGGGTAAAGAGCCCTGGGGGAGAAGGGAAGCCGATGCTGGCATTGGCAAAGGGTGCAGCCGAACACCACGGTGTCAGGTGGCCTTGCTGGGAGGGGAGACAGGTGCCAAGCTGCAGGGAGGGACCAGCTCCTGCCAGGTTTTGCTCTGGAAAAGTCTGTTCTTCAGTCACCTGGTCCCACATCTTGCATCTCCAAGCCAAGCCCAAAGGAGCTATCTCCTTCAAAGAGAAAATAAGGTGGCCTGCAGTTTTCACTAGCCATATGCTTATTTCCTGGAATTCCCAATTCTTCCAGGTAGCAGGAGTTTTGGACACAGGGTCCCCACCTGGCACATGGGGCAGACACACAGCAGGTTGTGGACTGCAGGGCAGCAGAGTGTGGGACTGAAGGGCACTGGCTTTGCTCCGTGGCGGGGCAGCTGCTCCTCAGAGGTGATCTGGGAAATCATAAAAGAGGGCAGGCAGAGCATTCCGACTTCAGCCCTAGAAATCCGCCAGCGCTAGCCTGAGTTGGCCTGCAGGAAGCGATCCTGAGAGACGCAGGCCTGTCCCCAGCTCAACTGTCTTGGACACCCACGTAGTGACTGTCACTGTTCTTCCTGAGTGTTACTCACAGGGTGACACTAGTGCCTGTTCTGGAATGCTCTTAAGTGGGACTTTCAGAAGGACACATGTACAGCTGCGGGAGCGAGCACAGGTTCTCCCCAAGTCCCCTTGCTTTGCCAGCCCGAGGCCATGGCCAGCAGCCAGCGAGGGTGGAGAATGAAGAAAGCTGGCAGCTTTGCCAGGTCAGAGGCTGGTGGATGGAGCTGTGGGAGAGAAGACTGCTTTGGCAGGACAAAAACTGAAGCCCTGAAAGACGGACGAAGAAAAGGCTGAGGGTTTTCAGAGGGGAGAGGGAAAGAATGAAAAGAGGGAAACTGAGAAAGCTCTAACGTGGAATTAATGAGAATGCTAGGAGAAACCAGCCGGGAAAAAGCAGAACAGTTTAAGATGCACGCCCCTCCTGGATGGAGAGGTAGGTGCGGTGCCTCTGACTTCACCCCGGAGCAGCCTGCAAGGATACCCGGAACGTCCCATGCCGCCCTGGCTCCTGGGCTGCACTTGCGGCATGAAGACGAGGGCTCTGCCCTCCCCCTCGGCTGACGCAGTCATCTTTGCACCTCTTGGGCTGCAGCTGCTCGGGGCCCGGCCCTTCACCCTCACTGGGAGAAGACCCAGAGCGTCCCGGCCATCTCCCCTGTAGCATGGCCTGGTGTCCCTCAAGGCCTCAGCCCTTCTCCCTCTGCTCATGCGAGAGCTGCCACACAGCTGAGGCCACCTAGGCCCCCACAGGACACTGAACTCTCCCTAGTCGTACCTGCACCACTCTGGGGACCCTGACTGTCACCTGCCCGGGCACTGCCAGGGCCAGCTGGATGCTTGCTCCCTTGCTGAATGCCCTGCACAGGAAATGCTTACTACAGTGACTGCCAGGGCAGCTTCAGGGCACCAACAGGCACTGCATGTCACAGAAAGAAAACTGACACAAGGTTTCCACATATGAGCTCGAGTTTAGACAGAAACACACACACATATGCCCCTTTCCTTTTGGGATGAATGCTAAGGGGACATCAGGGAGATCTTCTGAGAAGTGACACTCTGCCACTGGCTCAGCCTCAGCAAAGGAAGGGGCCAGCGAGGGGCTCCCTCCAGCAGCAGAGCTCAGCACTGACCTGTCTTCCTCAGAGGGAAGTCATCTTTGGCATCGTACATCCCCAGGACCGGGTGGTTGTAGGAGGCTGACACCCCCGTCTGGGGCGGAGAGCTCTGGTCCAGCGAGCTGTGCTGCGTCTTCCTGCAGAAAACAAGATGGGCATCAGTGTGCCTCGGTGTCACCAGAGCCCATGGTGACACTTGAGCCTAAAACCCCCAGCCCCACTGCCATCCATTGCCTCAGGTCAAGCAGAAAACAAACAAAAGCAGACTCTGACACATCCAGGAACGCGCTGACAGCCTCACTGTCTGACTTGGCTGCTGCCCACCTCTGCTCGGACCTGCTCCTCGGAGGCCCTGAGTGTTCGGCTCCCCACCAGGGTCATTACTGGCCACACTGAGGGCCTGTCCTCAGGGTGCAAGGCAGAGAAAGGCAGGTAGGCTCTGGGGCAAGAAATCCAAGATGTGAGGAAGGCAGCGGAAACAGGGTGGGAGGGCCTGGGACTCTGCCCTCCTGAAAGTGGGAGCCCCTGAAGACTTCCCTCAGCAGTACACAGCCTCCTGGGTACCCTCACCAGTGCACAGCACCCTGGGCCTCTCCCTTTCCCACACAGCTGGGCAGCAGCCTGTACCCTGGGATGGGTCTGTGCAGGCTTCCTGCAGAGCTGCTCAAGTCTTCCACGCAGCTAGCAGGGAGCAGGCTGCTAACTGCTCAGAGGAGGTGTGAAGGAAGAGCGAGGAGTCAGGCCTTGGGAATCAGCGGGGACACAGAGGCCACTCAGGAAGGCCACCAGCAAAGCTTTGCAGAGCCACTTGCTGGCTGAGTCTGTTTTGCGGGTCTTTAGAGTGTGTAAACTGCTTAATGACTGGAAACAAATTTGCTAACTTTCTTATTTGGAATTTGCTACATTATTTATTTGAATACTCAGCCCTTCGCATCTGCACACCTGGAGTCGGCTAAATCAAGAGCAGGAGCTCTTAAGCACACACAGGTGCATATTGAAATATCTGAAAACGGGTGGTGTGGAAAGATCCCAGAGATGAATTCCATAGACAAATCCTGCAGGCCAGGCTGCACCCTTGCAGGAGCTTGGAGCATTTGGGACACCCGCCTCGGGCTACACTGCACCCCACCACCTGCAGAGCAACTCTGCTCTGCTCCCAAGAGGCCCGAGGTTGTGGATCACAGCTGGGGCTGGGCACACACCGGTGCGTGTCTTCCCAGGAGTCCTACTGAGAGCCCTGGGCCTCCACTTCTGCTCCAGGAGGAGTCCAGAATGAATGCATCTGTGCGTGCTCCCCGTGAGTTAAAAGGTCTAATACATCTTCTCAAGCTGGACTGATACATGGAGGTGCTGTCAGCATTAACACCCCACGGTGAGGCCTGGGAATGCACTCTAAATGCAGGCAGCGGTGCCAACCAGCCCCGCAC
Organism: Dolichotis patagonum; assembly: GCA_004027295.1. Lineage (NCBI taxonomy): Eukaryota > Metazoa > Chordata > Mammalia > Rodentia > Caviidae > Dolichotis > Dolichotis patagonum. The sequence goes on from PVJX010014949.1 coordinate 23,095, forward strand.
CTAGCAAGGCAGAGCGGTCCACATCCCAAGCCAGACCTCGGCCACGCTGGCCTCGCAAGATCTCATAGGACTCCAGAGACACAGAGGTGCTCGATGGTCCTCCATGCCTGCTCCACCTGCCAGGAGCAGCTTTCCTGCCAGGCTCAGTGAAGGCTGGGAGGAGCCACCGCTATGGGGGACTTCAGGACTGCTGCTCGGTGTGGACAGCCCAGCACACGACACCTCCTCACAGTGGGTCCAGAGGATGAGTGGGGGCAGCCCTGCTCCCCCCCCCACCTAATCACACACTCACACCCACAGCACACACACCATACCCACACTCCCCACTCAGGCTCTCCCCTCTCACACACACACCCACAGGACACGCCAGCCACACCCTTGTGCCCGAGGGCAGGGCAGGGCAAGACCAGCTCCTTCAATCTCCTTCACTCCGACCAGAGATCTGCTCCATTTTCCAACCTTTAACTTCCAGCCTGGGTTGGGGACAAAGCCACCAGGGAGGAAGCCGTGGGCAGCGCTGGCTTTATCTGGGGTGCAGCTCACAGGGGATCACCTGCCTAGTGCGCCTGAGGCCTGGGTTCCACTGCTGTGTCGTGGTAAGCAAGTAACAAATAAGGCAGTCCTTGTCTTACTGGAGACAGAAAAACACTGTAGTTTTCTCTCTAAACATCATCTCGATTATAGAGCAAAACAACAAATTCAAGCATTTAACTTCTATCAACAATTGGCTTTTGCCAATTTATCAGATTTATGCCAGTGATTTAATATAAATGAAACTCCTTATGGAGAATGACAGCACAGTCTGACAAAAATACAATGTGAGCTACATGTGTAATTTAGAATTTTTCTAGTAGTCACGTTAAAATGAATCCAAAGAAATGGGTGAAATCAGTTCAGCATTCTATTTAACCTGATAGGTAAAAACATCACTTCAACCTGAAATCAAAGTAACACTTACTGGTGGTATTCTTTTTCACACCACTGACGGAACCCTCCCCATGGCACCCACACTTCCCTGCCCAGGAGCATGGGGGCCGGCCATGCTGGACGGCAAGACCCCATGTGACAGCTGAAGGTGGGAAGCACGGACACCTGTCCACACCCGTGGACTACCCAGTGTCCTGAAGACCCTGGGGACTGGCTCACTCCCTCTTGATCCAGAAGTGGGGCTGCAGTGGGCAGCTCTGTGCGCCTGGCCTCTGTCTGGGTGTTGGTGTCAGATCCCAGCAGCCACAGCAGTCACCCTTGCTCCTGCTGCTGCACAAATCAACACAGCGTCCACCTGTCCACCTGGCAACAGGCTTGAATGTACCCGCTGGGAACACAAGTAGCCCAGCCTGGTGGACTCGCTTCACCCAGGGCGAACACTGGCAGGTGCGTGGCTGGGCACAGAGGTGGAATGCACTTTTACAGGAAACAACCCAACACTTCCCTGGAAACCAGCAGCACTGTTAAGGCTGCGTCAGCCCCAGGTGTGAGGCTGCATTTCACTGTGGCTCCCTGGTGCACCCCAGGTACCTTGTGGGGTCCTGGACCTCTCTCTCCGGGGGTGCACAGCCATCCACATACCGTCCTTACGAAGTACCCCTTGATATCTTTGCCTGTATTCCTGGTGGGCTGCTCATCTGTTTACTGTTGAGTTGCAGGAACTTTACCCGTGGTTTGTCAGATACAGGTGCTGTGACCATCTCCTTCTGGTTTGTTCCCTGCCTTTTTATTTTCTTTAAGATGTCTTGCAAAGAGCACAGTTTTCAATTTTGATGAAGTCTAGTGCGTCAAGTTTTTGGTTTCCCGTCAATGTTTCTGGTGTCCTCCGCTCACCCCTGCCCTAAGGCTGTCATGGTGTCCCCACGTCGTCATCTGATGTTTTACTGGTTTAGTGCTGGTGCTCAGATCTAATTAGCTTTGAACTGACTGTCAGGGTGGCATGGTGCTGGGACTGCGGCTCAGCTCCTTGCCTGCAGACCTGCTTCCTGATCACTGTGGGCCGTGGGTGGATGGGAAGACAAGCGGCCCACCAAGCTCGGTGAAAACGAGTCTGTGCCCTGGCCGACACCCTCGGGGTCACTTTCTTAAGCCTCCCTGAAAGCCTCTGAGGGGACGGCGAGCCGCCCCCGCTGTTCTGCTGGGGAAACAGTGCTCAAGTGGGTTGGGACCTCTCTAGGGTGCCCTGGAGCCCTCCCGTTTCCTCTTCCTGCCCCCAAGCACCCCGGCCCACCCTCCTCTCTAAGCCCTCCCCCAGGCCTGCGGCTCAGGAGGCGTCCTCCCTCACAGGCGGCCGGCCCTCGGTCTGCTCTTCCATGCAGCTCACTGGTGCCTCCTCAAGCCTCATGTTTTACTCTGCCTCGCAAATGCTGCTCACAGCTCCTCCTGCTGCCACTGCGCTGATGACAGTTTCCCACAGGTCTGTGCCTCACTGCGCCCCGGGAGTTCTAGGGGTTCCCCTCCCTCCCCCTGCCCCACAGCCTCTCATTCCCAGGTGTCTACATCTTCCCCAGCCCTGGGCTCCATGGTCATATCCCCAGACCGTGGTCCCAGCTGCCTCCTCTGCCCTAGCAGGCGGGGCCTGGCCAGCAGGGGGACTTGGAGCCCTCGTACAGCAGAGCCCCCAGCTGTGGGCCACAGCACAGGAAGAAGGGCCCAAGGCGCTGGCACTGGCGTTGCTCGGGGCCCTCCCACTGGCTGCCAGTGCTTTTTGCAAACAGCAAGGGTGCTCCACAGACTTGCAGTGTGTGAAGCCCTATGAGCAGCCCCGTTATGACAAAGACTCTCAGGGTGTCCAAGGCTGGCTGAGGTGGCGCCCCAACGGGATATGGTGGTGTTTTAGTACCCAGAGCTGTACCTTTTGAGGCTCTTGGAATAGCTTATTTTTTTCCCATTGAAACTGCCGATAACACTTTGATTTATTAAGCAAATGACTCTATTGCTGCTTTTCTAGTAACCAAATGATCCTTGAGAGCTACAGAGAATTGCATGCTGAGGATGCCACCTCACTGTTCCCCTGTCCTGGTGACAAGGCCTCCAGAAACACACCGACACATGGTTTTGTTCTTGTCTGCCGTGTCTGCTCACTGTGAAGGCCCTGGTAGGGCCAAGGTGCTTACAGACTTGCCCCAGACACAACGGAACACTGGGTGGGAATTTGGCAGGTACAGACAGGCCACTTCCCCTGTGGGCAGCTCCTCATGCAGCTGATGGATGCTGCCGAAGACTAAGAGTGAGGACTGGGCCCAGCCAGGAGCAGTGCTGGGTGACCTGAAGTTTGCCTCCCTCATTGGGTGCCGGCCGCATGTGTCCAGGCCTATAGCATGTGGGGTTTCAATTTGTCCCCTTCCCGCTCTGCCTTACCCAGTGAGAACCGGGTCTATATAGACCTGCCACACATCATGTGTTGTGCTGGGCCCAGTGGCCTGGGCCACTTACCCGTACCAGAAGCGAGGGTCGCTGGAAATGCACTGGTTCAGGTTCCGGTGGGCCAGCGCCTTCTTCTTGTTGAGGACGAACTCCTGCAGCTTCATCTTCACCTCTGTGCTGGCTACGGCACCTGGCGAGTGTGAGCAGAGGGATGAGGTCTAGGGAGGCAGAGGGAGCCACTGAGTGGGGTGCAGTGGGCAGCAGGCTGTGCAGGCCACCGCTGAGGTCACAAGTAGCCGAGCAGGAGGCCTTCACCCCACAGAGGCCGAGCACTGCGTCCTACTGAAGATGCAGACAGGACTGCAGGAGGGACTCTGCTGGCTAACACGGCCTGGCATCCTCACAGGAAGCACGGGGTCCCAGTCACACTGCTGCCTGAGAAGAGGGCTCTGGGAAAGCGTTCCCACCACAGGCACATGGAGGGACCATGCCACACCACAAGCAGGCTGCCCACGAGTGCTGTGCGGCCAGCACTGCAGTGTGCTTACCCAGGGCCAGGGGCGGCCCCTCTTTTCTAGCCTGGCACTGCAGGCACGGGAGAGTGGACTTCAGTGCAGACCGTGACGGGGAGCAGCCATGTGTTCTGGGGTATCCTTGCAGGAGCAGTAACTGCTGCTGGAAGCCCCATTAAAGAAAACCAGCAGTCTGAGAAACAGACCTAAGGACCCGAACTCTCCCAGGACCCAAGGCCTGCCAGCAGGTCGGGCCTGCACCCTGGAGTGGCACCAGTCTGCTGCTAGGGAGCATGGCAGTGTTTTCCCTGGGGTCACACAGTACTTGAACAGCACTCCTGAAGGTCCGGAAGCCCATGCATGGTGAGGGAACACACTGCCATACACATCCTGACCTCCCCCGACCGCAGCTGCCATCACAAGCTATCGTGCCATGGGCGCTTAGGCGCGGATGGCACTGTCCATGTCCAAAACTACTCGTTGAGCAGAGATGAGCTCTACTTCACGAACTTCAGGCAGCTCTAGCACGCCTTGCTAAACTGCTTTCGAAACCTGCTCTCACTACCAACTCGTCCGCCATCTGTGGAGCACAGGGGCCAGCTGCCTGCTCCCAGCACTCGGGTCCCCACTCACTCAGCACTGACAGGCTGCACGGCTGGGTGCCCCTGACAGCCACGTCTAGCCCCTGATGCGCTTTGTGTCCTGCTAGCTTTGCTCAGCAGCGCTTCCGTGCCCTGTGGGAGTAACCAGTGGTGGGGATGCGCACAGGTTTCATCCCCTTGAGCTGCACACGTTCCCCAGTCATAAATCTACTGAGCGCCTATGACTGGCACACTGAGCCCTACGCAGAGAGAGGTGCACAGGGACTCCTGTCCCCAGACTGTTGGGGGAGGGCGCCGAGGGGTCAGGTGAGGCTCGGGCCATCTCAGCCGAGGTCAGGGGAGGTCATGCCTGGGCCTGGCTCTTGATTGTTCTGCGTGTGTATAAACCACCCTAGTCACTGGTTTCCCTTTAAAATCTGGGTGTGCTCATGTCTGTGTGCTTGTTTTCATCAAGTCTATCCTAGCTTTTCCTTTGTGATTCTCGCCAGTCCCTTGAAGCTTGTCTTCTTTCCTAGGCTTTGCTAAATAATCACTGTGCGAGCTGGGGTGTGGCTCAGTGGTACACCGCTTGCCTCAAGTGTGAAGGCAGGGGGTTCATCACCAGTACAGCCAAGAAACCCCAAAAGTTTGATCAAAAAATCATTTTCAGTCTACTCTTCTTGTTCTGGTGTGGGGTTTTCATTTGTTCATTTGCTGCTACTATCCTTTCCAAGTTTCACACTACTACACCTGAAATCACGAAATCAATCTTGCTGCCGAGAGGTTCTACAGGTGTTTTGACAAAGTGACACTGTATTATTATATCATGAGCTGAACTATTTTCCTGGCTACCTTTTGCCACACATTCAAGGCATCCAGTGCTATTCCAGTTACTCATCCTTCAGAGGCCGTACAGCACAGTCTGGTGTGGGTTATATAAGGGAGGGAGGACCAGGTCCCCTGGACAGAGGTCCGGCAGGGCTGCAGCAGGACCTGGAAGCTAGGGCAGAACTCAGCAGAGAGGGCACGGGCAGCGGGCAGCACCGAGCACAGGCTCCGGTCTGCGGACAACCCAGACGGAGCAAACAGGTCACCACTCAGGAGGAGCAGCTCACGGCCCCCCAGTGTGTGGTGCTGAGGACGGGCAGGAGGTGCTGTCACAGTGTGCGGGAGGTCCCGACTGCAGCGAGGCTCTCTTCACACTTAGAGGTGTGCGTGATGGACCTGGGACCGAAGACCAGAGCAAGTCAACGTGTAACACTGGGGCTCTGCTTCCAGGGCAGCCCTCACGAGACTGTGGCACTACTCGTGAGCAGCGCAGCCTGGCATCTTTCCCTTACACATGGACTCGCTGGGGCCCCGCACGCTGCAGGACACGTGCTCTGCTGGAGCACCCCTGGACACAGTCACAGGGGCTGCTGAGACCCACAGGCTGACTCTGAGCGCATGCACGGTGACATAACCTGTGCAGAGGGCTGACCCTATAAACTTATAAAGTAGCCAGCTGCAAAGGAACTGACAGGAGGTGGGAGCCAGTGTGGGACAGTCACAGTAACAGGAGAAGGTGCAATGCAAGCCTCCAGTTAGGTACACGCCACGAGCCTGCCTTTCGGGAAAGAAATGAAAAACCAAAGAAGGAGCTTCCTTTCACTTTATACTGACAATGTGGCTGGCTTTCCTAATGGAACCACCCAGAGCTGCTGAGTGCTGGCAGAGGGTCGGGCCGCCATGATGGGGATGGTGACATCCGCAGTGATGGCAGCATTTCCAGCCAGTTAGAGGGGTGACCTGTCAGGCCCTTCCAAGCCCCTAGGCCTCTTGGCAAACCAGCTTGTGCCCGCTGGCCTCTCTCCTGAGGGAAGGGCCCCGAGTGGCATGGGCACAGCTCCTGTTGGGGAGCGCAGGCCCTGCCCTGTGCCCTGTGCCTGTAGGGAGCAGCACCTGTGCCTTGCTGGTCCCAGGGCCCTCCCAGAACCTCATCCCCACAGCGCAGGTCCAGGGTCACTCGGGGAGCAGCACCCTCATCCTGTGGACCAGCTGTGCTGCCGGGGAGCTGCGTCTCTGCACTGGCCAGGAGACCCGAGGCACAGCGCAGCTCAGAGAAGTCCTGCCAGCTTGCAGCAACAGTGGTTCAAGCCGCCTGGCAGCAAGATGTGCGATTCCAGCCCAGTGACGACCAGGGGAAGCACAGCTGGCTGGAACAGCAGCACAGCACACCCGGGCTCCTGACCTCCTAACACAGTCAGAAGTCTCCTTTGGTTCTTCTGACTCGGCCAAGTGAGACTGAAGAGAGGAAGACCGCGATCCCCACCCTGCATCTCCTTTGCGCGCACTTGTGTCCAGATTTCTCCACTTACAGGAAAGTTCCATAATTAAAAATCCTTCGGTAAGTAGATGGCACATTTCACAAATGTTTTCTTTTCTTTTCTTTTTTTAAAAGTTATTTCCTGTTCTCATTTATCTACTGGATAGACTTTCACACTCAGCCAGCGGGACTGGGAGGTGAGACATAGCCACTCAGCTGCAGGAGTGAAGGGCAAGGAGGCCCGGGGTGCTCGGCAAGCTGGGCAGGAGAGGAGGGGAGCAGGGAGGGGGTGCTGCAGGTAGCCCGGAATGTACTGGGCAAGCAGCGGTTCCCTGGAGGCTGCTGGGAGAGCAGGCCCCTGGTCATGCAATGTGGGATGAGCAGCACAGAGGTCCACTTGGCGTCCCCGAGACTGACTCCTGAGCCTCACTTGGCTGTGAGGATGCGTGGCTTTGTGGTAGGCCAGGAGCTGCTTTCCTCATCAGGTGTGTGCCCGTCGGGACAGGCCTTCTGTGCTTGTCTGCACAGCTGTTTTTGTGGTGCTGGGGCTGAAACACGGCAGCCCAGCCCGCCCTGAGGTGTGAATGACTGCCTCAGCCCAACAAGGCCGGGCTGTGCCCGCAGGGAGCAGCGGTGCCCTGCCGGCTGTTGGCCCTGAGGCAGATCTGCCTTGGCTCGGGCAGGGCCGCTGCGGTTCCTAAGTGTCAGTCACTGAAACAGATAACACCTAACAAGTGTGACCCTGCCATAGGGAATGAGAACAGGCGCGAGCTATGTAAGAACTTACTGTTTGACTCATTTCTAGTATTGTTTGATATCAATAAGTAACACTACAGAGTCATCTAGACTCAAAATGTTCACAAATTTAACAAAAATCTTTAATGAATATTTAGTAAAAAGTGCATTTAAAACAAAACCTCAAGAAACTAGCAGATGCTTTGCGGTTCATCTGTAAATCCTTAAAAAATGGAGGTGCCCCAAATCCTTTGCTCTGTCCCCTACTGGGCTTTAAACCAGCATCAGCAAGAGCCTGCCACGGGGAGGCGCCCCAGACCCAGCCTGAGGGACCCCCAGGGGCGCCACCGCCTGGGCCAGCCTGCCCTGCCTCTCACAAGACCACACCGAGGCTGAGAAGCCAGTTCAAGCTTGCCAAGTACCCGACTGCGCATGGTTTATTATTAATAATAAAACCTGGCTACCCAAATCCACAGCGCAAGACTGCTGGGCCACTGCCTGTGACGGGGATGCAGAGTGGAGAACATTCCAGTCCCTGTTGAGGGTGGACAGGCTCAATGTGCAGCACAGAAATTGTTTTTGATTGTAAACAGTCCCAGAATGTGTCCTGAAGTCCAATCTTTTCATATTCTGTGGGCCTTCGGTGATATTTTTATTGCCAGATTCTGGTAAACCAGGAGAAAGTAATTTGGACTGAGTTGCTTTACAGCAATCAGAAGAATTGATTTGTTGGTTAGCTGTGGCACAGATAAGCTAGAAATGAGAATTCAATCCTTGGATAAACAACCACTACATTTCCTGCTCTGCAGGTAACAAGTGGGGTGCATGCTGAGGCGTGAGGGAAGCATGGAGGTGCTGAGGGCCTGGGGTCCCGGTGTGCCCAGCACCACAGCCCCAGCCTCTGGGCAGCAGGCACACAGCCAGACCCCTGCTGGGGCTCCTGTGTGGACCATGTGCTGCTGGCCAGTGGTGGGGCAGCCTGCCCGGAGGGGAGGGGCCCCATAAAGTGAGCAATGGGGTGGCCGCACAGCGAGGAGAGGGCTGGAGTCCTCGCTCGGAGCCCGGTTCTCAGCACGTGACGATCCCCTGAGAGCTTCAGGCAGGAGACTCCACTGCAGGGCTCGAGGGTGACACCAGCCCCTCACAGAGAGCCGGCTTGTACACGGAGCTCACGAGTGGGTGCTGTAAGATCACGGGTCTGACCCTGACTGGCCAGCGGCTGAGCTTCCTAGGCTCTGTCCCCTGCAACTGCAGCTCGGTGAGTCATCCTACCTAAGTGGTGTGACAGGTGACACCTGGGGGAGTGTTTCCTTCTAAACACTGGCACGAAACTAGACCTACGGTGGAGTAAAACTGTCTTCATATGCTTTCTATTCTGAAATTCTATCAAAGTGAAAAAATTTAAAGTGCATTTATTATTTCAAGAGCAAAGTATTGTAATAATTTATGGTAAAAATGTTAACTTCATGTATAAAAACAATTAATAACTTAAAACAGCGCAATAAGAGAAACAAATAGACAACCTTAGGTAAAAAAAGTAGGCTTTTTTTTTTAACCTAAGTAGGCTGTAAATCCTTAAAAATTTAAAATGTGTAAATGTGTAATGTGTAAATTTACCATTTACACATTAAAATGGTAAAAATTTTAAAAATGTAAAAAAATAATATGGGCATACTTAGACAATTAGACTATATCTCAATTCTAGTTTAGAATTAGCTTGGTATACTAACAAATTTATATTAAGAATGACTTTAAGAACTGCATTTTGTTGCTAATTGTTTAATTTCTTTTGGAACAGAAGGGTTTTTTCAAGTCCCATTTAGAAATACTTCAAATCTAACGAGGATTAATTGAAGGCAAAACGTTAATTTTGTAATCTAAAAATTACATAAAGGCAAATCCCCAAATCAGAACACAGCCTTTCAAGCCTAGATGCAATGAGGAAAACAAGCAGCGCACAGGAAAGACCGCGTGAAGAAAATCGGAGCCTGCCCAGCACTCTGCTTCGGGCCACTCAGACAAGGTAACTGAATCGAGCCCATCAGGGCTAGGTGAGAGACCTGGACAGAATTTGTGAGCCCTGCAGGAGGGCACAGAGGCCTACACATGGCACAGCCGGAGGCAGAGGGGTGATGAGAGCCAGGAACCCGGCTGCCTCCTCTTAGGGAGCACCTGTGGTCTGGAGGAAGGTGGTGGACAGAGCTGGGGCAGGGAGGGAGCCCTGGGGTGCAGGGAGGAGGGGAGGAAAGGGCCACCCCTCACAGGCTCACACCTCGGCTCAAGCAGGCCTGAAACTCAACTTCAAAACAGCTCAGCGCCCACCTGGGCTGCCCTACTCAAGGTGTTTTGGGGCCCCTCACCAAGGACATGCAGCAGTGTTACCCCACGATAAAGGAGGGCAGGGGCGCCCTGCACCCACACACACTCCGGAGCTCTTCACCCAGTGTAAGACGCAGGCTCAATATTCTGGCACCCTGGGAAGACAGACTGACAGCAAATTAAAGCAAACGACATGCAGGGCAAACCTAGCCACAGGGTACTCTAAAGACAAGACTCAACCCACTTATCTAGAACTGGACATTAAATAAATTAAATACCCCCCGGGATGAGTTCAGCAGCAGTTTCTTCTGCAGTTCTGCAGGTGAGGCGCAAAGTAGACAAGTGCAGCATGGATTCAAGAACAGCCACACTGGAGCCAAGAGGAACAGGAGGGAAACAGAGAAGACACGGCGGCTCAGGGACACAGAGAAAGGGCCGGCACAGGTACACTTGAAGATTCGTGGACAGAATGTAGAGATAGGAAAAAGCAATACATGTTGGGATGAAAGCTGGGGATAATTAGCTCTAAGAACTGATAAGGGTATTATAAAATATGTATTTAAATGCTCAAGTAGAATGGAAACAAAAGATCAAGAGAAAATCTTAAAAGTAGCCAGAGAAAAGAAATGATCTCCGAGGAAGAAATAATAAGCCTGATTGCTAATATTTGGAGATTAACAACAGAGGTCAGCAGAAAAGGGAACAGGGTCCTCAGAGTGCTGAGAAAAAACTGAATACAAACATACAATTCTGCACAAAATAACTTTCACAGATTTATGTAAAATCATAGAATGGTGAGATCATTACAATTAGGCCTTCATGAAAGCAAATCACAGAGGAACATTGAAACGTGGAAATAAATAAAAGTAGAAAGGGTAAATGTGTAACTCCTAATTAGAAAAATAATAGTTTTGTATGTTTTAAACATAAACATTAATACAAAGCAAATAGTATGTAAGTTAAGAGCTAAAGTACCCAGAGATCCTCACATTATCACAGAGTAGAGAAAAACATCACTTTCATAGGTTAATGCCAAGGATTAAAAGGATGGCAAGATAAGGATCAAGTACCTTGCTAGCAGAAAAGGAGATTAAAAACAAAACAAAACTACTTTAAAAAAGGAAGAATTAAAAAAAAGAAAGGAAGAATAGTCGGAACAATTAGGATTCACATAGTACAATAATATACTTAAGTACAAACATATCAGTAACTGTATCAAGTATAAATGGGCCAGACCAATTAAAAGACAAAGATGGTTAGACTACATATCAAAACTTTAAGGATATAGTTAATATTGTATCTTAGGAGAAAATTTATAAATACACATGTTAGAATAGAAGACTAAAATCAATAGTTTAGGTATTTGTCTCATAAAACTAGAAAAAGAGCTACAAATTAAACTCAAAGTAGAAGACAGGAAATAAATAAGCTTAGTAAAAATTAATGAACTAAGAAAACAAACACTCAACACATAGCACCCATCAGGCCACGAGCCAGTTCTTTGAAAAGACAATTAAAACTGATAAAGCTCTGGAGAAACTAACCAAGAAAAACAAGTGAAACAAAACATGAAAAACAGAGAGAGCACAAATGTACTGTCACTTTCCAGTCCCTGGTACAGAGCGTCCAACTCCTACAGCCTACAGGAGACGGCGCTTATTCTGACTCATGGTTCCAGCGGGTCCAGTTCAGAGCCGGCCGTTCCCGCACGGAGAAGCTATGGCAGGACACCGTGGAGGAGCTGCTCCACCCATCGCAGCTGGCAGCGTGGAGACGGGGAGGCCAGGGCCAGAACACACAGTGGTGGGTCACACCACTGTGACTCACCTCTCTGGACCAGGACCCACCCGCGTACAGGTGTGAGTCTGGGGGTACATTTTAGATCTGAACTGTGATGACAAATAAGAGGGAATGACGCTCACGCGGCCAGCACAGTCACAATCCCAGAACCTGATGAGGACGTGACAGGAAAGGCCACTGCTAGGCAGGCTTCCCCCTGAACCTGCTGCACACACACACAGCACTAGCAGTTCAAAGCTGGCAGTACGTGAAACAGATAATGCAGTGTCAGTAAGGCCACAAGAGGTCATTTAAAACAAAGGAAGAACTGCTGTTCCAACAAATGTATGTAATTCACCATGTCAATCAAATACAGCAGAGAAATCAAGCGACCATCTCCAAAAGATGCTGAAATAGCTAATAACAAGAGCATCTTTTCGTACTAAAACTCTAGCAGACTGGGACTGGAAGGAAACCACCCCCAAGCAGACACAGAGGCCCCTGTTAGAAACAAATACGCAAGCGAATGAAAAGTATAAGGAAAACACAAGGCTCAAGGCACAGGGCAAGAGGGACAGTGAGAGCCTCAGGCACCAAGGTCCTCCACACTCTCCACGCCCGGGCCTTCAGTAAACCACGAGAGGGGAAGGCATAAAGTATCCTGCTGGGGAAGGGAGGACTAAGCCTGTGATTATTCATGCATGATACGATTTCCTGGGCCGAAAGTCTAAATCGATCTACCAATAATTAGAATATCTGAGCTTAGCGAGGTGGCTGGGTACAAAAGCAAGAGTCAAAAATAAATTGCTTTCTGAAATCACAAAATCCAAGCTATTCGCAAAAGTACTAAAAACTATCAGATGGCTTCACATATATCTACTAAAATATACGCAAGCTCCTGCACATAAAACGTAACAACTTAAGGAAAAAATATTTAAAAATCTAAACAAATATTTAAGACTAGAAATAGTATAAAAATATCAAGTCTTCCTAATCTGATCCACAGAATCAGTGCAGTAGGAAAGAAAACCTCAGCTGTTACAACTGATTCTAAACTTTCAACGAAAAATTAAAGGTGGGTACTGCTGGGCGGAGCCTCGCGCCCAAGCTGAGGCAATTAGAACCAGGTGGTACCGGAAAGCAAGGACAGCGAAGGGGCCGAGGCTGGCTCACAGGGAGCGCAGGGACCACGCTGACTCACATGGCGAGGGGAGGGTGGGGGGCCAGGTGCCTGTCCCCACAGGGAAGCCCTGCATGCAGCGGCCCTGGTGGCCCATTGTACACAGCACTTGCCGGCAGAATGGAAGATGACAAGAAGTATATATTCGTGATTTTGTAGCTTCCTTCTTTTTTCCTTTTTGAAACTGGGCACTGAGGCTAGGGCATCTACACTGAGCTACATGTTCAGCCTTTTTTGTTTGTCTGTTTTCATCTTGAGACAGTCTCAGCTCCCCAGACTCGACTACAACTTCTGATCCTCCTGCCTCTGCCTACGGAGTGCTGGGATTATAGGCACACTCCACCAAGCCTAGCTAGAAAAGGTTTCTTGAACACAACACAAGTGCATAGAGGAGAACACTGAGAAATCAGGCCACACAAGAACAAGAACACATGTGCTCCGTTTCCACCACTGACGGCGAAAAGCACAGCCCACAGTGGAGAAGGAGCTTCCAACATGTGCACTGACAGAAAGCAGGGCTCTAGAAGACGAGAAGACCAGCTCCAAACTGAAACAGAGGAGACAGCTCAGTGCAAACAGGAAGAGGCCCAAGTGACCACGCCAGAGACGGGGACGTCCACTGGGCGACAGCGGATGAAGATGCACCACGTATCACTGGAAACAAGGGAGACAAACCTGCAGGCACCAGCAGGCACCGCCCACATCACTGCGTTCCCTAGGAGTGACGCAGCGGGTGGTGAGGACTGGCCACCGGAGCTCTGCTGCAGACCCGGTGCGAGCTGGCCTTGGTCACAGCTGCTGTGTGAACTTGTGGGCATAGGGCACGAACCAAGGCTCTGCAGTTCCTCCTTGCAAATGCCCATTCAATAGAAAGTACAGAGCAGCGAATGCTCCCGCCAAGGAACCAGCCACCAGGTACAGAACAGGGAATACGCTGGCACATCCAGCAACGCGACAGGAAGCAGCAGGAACAGGGAAGGAACTCTGGCAAATACGCAATGGTACGAATTCCACAAGCTTACTGTGAATGGATAAAGCAAGACACAAAGCTTCCGTGTTAATGGTTCCATTTATATACATTCAAAGGCAGCCAAATTGATCTGTGCCAGAGGCCAGGAGGAAGAAAAGAGTGCTCAGGTGGCTGGTGGTGCCCGGTGCTGGGGGGAAGGTGACAGGGTGGCACAAGTTTGTTGCTACTTCCCTAGTAGCTTCCAACAGACTAAAGACTATGTTCTTCCCATGCATATATATCACAAAACAAACAAAAAAATTGAAAAACTGGCTTTACAAGAAGGCGTTAAGCATATAGTATCTTCTGCTGCTGTGCATTAGCATAGGTTAAAATTTCAACAAAAGCTTACTAAAATGACGTGTCTGCAGGTAAGGGGTTTTCTGCAATTTGTCCACGCTGAATCTGCTGAATCTTAAGTACCAAGTGCCTGCTGGGAGAGACAACTCCTCATGTCACTTTTGCTGCTTGTGCAGCAGCAGAGGACACGGAGTGGGGCAGGCTCCCTCCCTGGTCACCCCGTGAGTATCCCACAGCGGCTACAAGAGCAACACTGGCTCATACGCTAGACTCAAGATACTGTGATGCTGACAGAAGACCAGGGAAGGCCACCTCTAGCCTGCTGCTCCCACGGGCATGGGGCACCCCCACCATCCATGGGCTCAGTTCATGAGATCGGCAAACCCTGGTGCCCCCACCCCCAGCATGCTGAGCACCCGGAAGGCCTCCCCTTCTGCCTCATCAGCATGATCCCAGGGACCACCCTCAAGAGTCCCACTCTGCCCTGCCCCTAGCACAGTGGCCAGGCTGTCCCTGTGAAGGGACTCTGATGCCCTGCCCTTTCTGCTCTGGGCTCTGCTCCATCGCAGAGGAATAGCACTCGCTCCTGCGATGGCCCGAGGACACACTAGCCTGTGTCCACTGGGTGGCAAGGCCCTCCTCAGGATCACTGCCCTGCAGAAGGCTGTTCTTGGGCTAGGAGCCCCCACCAGGCCCTCCGTCCCACTTCCTGAGGTGCAGACTGCTAGGGGTTTAAACCTGAACAGGTGTGAGCAGCTTAGGAAAGTCTTGCTCCACCTGGTGTGAAGCTCCTTTAACGTTCCAACTGGCTGAGTTCCGCTTATCACCCAGTCACGTGCTTACTGGGTGCCACAAGGAAGGTCCTCTGCATGTGATTAAAATGCAGACAGCCTCGACTTGAGGTCAGCTGTGTCGGCTTGCCTCTACCAGGGCCGAGGCTCTGAAGTGACAAAGAAATCCCGAGCGCTGCAGCCTGCTCCTCCCACAGGTCTGGCTAGCTGACGACCCGAGTACCTGAGGCCCAACCTGACGGGAAGATATGGGACGGGAGGGCCTGGACACTGAGCGCCCGAGCACCTGGAGGCCTGCTCCCCCTGCCCGGCGGAAGGCAGGAGCTTGCCTCGAACCTGTCTGTGTCTGTCTCCTCCTCCAGCCTGCTCTGGCTGGACTGGACGGGAAATCTGCAAGGCAGGCCAACGAGTGTCCTGTGCATGGCACACAGCAGCCCCACCAGGAGCCACTTTTGGGAACACACAAAGGGAAGCACCGAGAACAGTAAACTAAGTGTCATGGTCACCACAGACCCACGCCACTGAGGAAATAAAACAAGTGCCGCCACGTGGGTGAGCGCGAGAAGCAAGGAAGTGAAAAGCATGCTGCAGGAGAACGCCTGTTGTACTACCCTAGCTTGAGGCTAAGCCCTGTCACACGACAGGCACTTCAGGACCCAAGCAGACCGCCTGTGACGAAAACCCGGGAGTCAAAGCAGGTCCTCTTCCAGGTAGGAATCTGGGCACCTGGTCAGGGTGGCCTGCAGGACCCTCGCATAGGGATAGTGTCCTAAGGGTACTGGGGCTCCCCAGGAGGTCCCGCCCAGGAGCTCTTGGTGGGGCAACAAGGGGGCCATTTCCTGGGGTCACACCTCCCTAGTATTCCCAAAGGGGAACAGCACACAACGTGGTCTCCCGCCTATGTCAAGTGCTTGCTTCCCTTGCCAGGAGACCAAGCATGCTGTCTCCACATGCACGCACAAGGCCACCGAGCAAGGCAGGACCGGCCGAAAGCCAGTAAGAAAGTGAGCCATGGCCCCTGCCAGGGTCTGCGCCTAAGTGGGGGGTGGCCTTCACACCAGCCGCTGCCTCTCAGGAGAAATCTGTCAGGGATGTGCAGGGCAGACCTTGAGGATAAGACACACTGTGTATCTGGCCTGCACTGTGGATTTTAATGCCTCGTGAGTCTATGAGGGCTCCCACCAAGGAGTCTTTAAATGGTTCTCTCAAAGGGAAAGCCCCAGCTGTGCCCACACTTGGTGTTCATGTGGAGTCTGGCAGCAGGGGACCACAAAGCCAGGGACTGCTGGGTTGACTCTACTGACCCCAACCTTCAGCAGGGCTGAGGCTGCTGTGCGATGGAGAAACTCTCAGGGTCAGGGCAGGAGGGCCTGAGACGCAGAGGCGCTCACACACACCTGCAGGGTAGGCTCCAAAGAGCGGCTTCTGGGGAGCCAGCAGGGGCCATGGGGGTGAGTGGCATGGTGAGGCCTTACCCGAGCCACTGCTGCCCCGGCCCCCAGCTGAGCCTGCGTGCTTGGCAGGGCCACCCTGCCCACCCCTGCCCTCCCGGGCCCGCTCCACACTCACTCTCCTTGCCCTTCTCCTTGTTCTTGAGCTGCTGCAGCTTCTGCTCGCGGTGCTGCTTCTCCAGCTCCTGCTCCTGGCGGTGCCTCTCCAGCTTGCGCTGGTGCTCCAGCAGCTCCTGCTGGTGCTTGAGAGCCAGCATCTCCTGCTGCTGCTGCGGGCAAAGGGGACACGGATGTCAGAGCCTAGGGACCTGTCACACTGGAGCCGGCACCCGCCCTTCTGCCCTGGGGCCCTGTGGGCACCGCTGGGTCTCTCAGCCTCTTGTCTAACGAGGCCCCAGAGCAGGAAGGAGTGCAGCTGAGGTGATGTGCCCCCAACCCGTCCTGTCATCAGATGAGAGCACAGAGGAGCAGCAGCCACCTTGCAGGTTGGGGGTGCTGAGGGGTGGGAACAGGGGTGCTCACTTGGGACAATGCTAGGTGCTTTCTTAGGTTGTGGGACACACCTGCCCCAAGACCCGCAATTCCATCCTAGGAGTCTCTGAGGGCACACGCCTCCCCCACAGCCCTCCTGGACACAGCAACCCAAGGGGACCTAGGGACATCAAGTGTATTTGCACAAGAGAAGATGCCCTGCTAGAACACATGGACACAGATGAATCACAAATGGGCAACCTCCATGGGGCCAGCGCTGGCACCAGGTACATAGGCAAGGACAGAGACAGTCTGTCCACCTCAGCATGTGACACTGTTTCAGAGGGTGGCCCGTCCTGGAGGGCAGGCAGGACATGCCCTGGGTGACTGCCAGGGCACACAGGGCCTCCCAGGGGCGGGTCTGCAGGTGGCCCACAGCTGTCTGAGTGCATACCCACACCTGCTGTGCAGACATTACCTCCAAGGATCTCAAATACGACACAGTTGGAGACCCAAAAGTTTAAACTGTCATTATGACAAATGACATTAAGATACAAAGCTAACAGAAAAACTGTAGTATTTACAATATAGAAATGAAACCCATAAATGGTTTGATCAGTTTATAAGACTATGATAAGCAATCACTAAAGGGGCAAAGAAATAAGAATTCCCCAAAGTGTCAAAACTAAGTGGAGAGAATGTTCATGCTCACTAGTCTTGTCCATCGTGCTGGGACGAGAGGCTGAGACCACCACCACCCAGCTCTGCCCAGCCCCAGGATGTGGCCTCCCAGGGCCTTGGCCGCCTCCCTGCAGGGCCCAGCTGCTCTGCTCAGCTGTGGCTGCCCCGTACTCACTGAGCTCGTAGCCATGATTCCTGAGGGGCTCTGCTGGCCTCGTGCCCTCACTTCCTCGGGGAGGGCTGAGGAGCAGAGGGTGGGCCACAGGCAACCAGCATGGCCACAGGATGTTCTGTGGAGGAATTCAACGCACAAGCATCCTCCTCTCCTTTCAAACCGAGCCTGGGGTGGGGTACATGCTTGTACCCCAGCACTCTGGGATGCTGAAGCAAGAGGACTCTAAGGTCAAGCCCAACCTGGGCAACTTAGCAGCTTACCTAGACCTTATCTAAACAAAAGGCTGGGGTTTTAACTCAGTACAAAAAGCCCTATGTTCCATCCCAATACCACCACCAAAAAAACCCCTTTTCAGCCATCACAAAGCAGGGCACCAACAAGAATCAGCTCAGAGAAGGCCGCTAACAGTGTCCTGAGGGCTCCACTGAGTGCTCTACCTGAGTGCTGCGTCCTCACAAGGGCGCTGTCAGGGATGCTTCACAAAGGAGGAAACCGAGGCACAGAGCGACAGAGTGTCTATTGGTTGGGGTCTGGGCAGATGGACTGGCTCGTGTGTGGTGAGTAGCCACCAATGAGCAAACTAGCACACGAGCATATGTGTGTGCAGACAGACGTGGGGGCTGTGTGTGGGCAGTGCATGTGTGGTCTGTGCACCCATGTGTGTGAAGCAGCCGCCCTCCTTGGTGGACTCTGGCCCTCACAGTGGCCTCTGGTGAGATCCATGGGGCCAACTGTGCACCCAGGGACATCTCCCGGGTCTAAGAGGGTGGCCACTGTTAAGGGCTGAGCTGATCTTTGAGCTGTGTGCACCATGCCACACCTACCTGACCAGATTCAGAGGCTGGCGATCTACATGGCCAGGGGCCCAGGCGCTTGCCACACAGCTCTGCAGTCCCACGCTTCTAAGGGCCATGGCCCAGCCCTAACCCTTCCCTTTCCCTGGCAGGAGGCCTGCAGGCAGATGAGGGACTGCCTTCAGGGCACTGGTCGGCTTCCAGACCCCAGGTCCACAAGGGCCTTAGATTACCCAGCTTCCTCTGGTTAGAGATGCAAAACACCACTCACCCAGGACCTCTGTGGCTTCATGAACTTTAAGTCACATGGTATCAACAATGAGATAGGAAAATGACAGTGACTGTGGGATTTTCTAAGGTAAACATTCTCATTCTGCCGGCTGAAAATAAACCCTACAGTCCAGGCATGAACACAGATGTGGGCTGGTGAAATGACTCTTAGGGAAACAGAAGAAACTGGTATTAACAACAGAAGAGCAAAACCAACACAACTGCCAAGGTGGGCGTACAGTGTGTGGAAGGATGTGTGGGAACCCCAGGGCCACAGCACCTACCATAAACAACCTGAGGTGAAGGCAGCACTCCACCACCCCCAGCAGATACCCCAGCTCCAGCCTCCCCAGCCTGCCTGTGCTGTGAGCTGGCAACCGGCAGAGCTGGACCCTGGGATCACTGCCCCAGGACTCCATGAGTGCCTTGACACCACACCCTGCCACACACGCTGGGAGCCCAGGAACAGTGCCCATCGGCAGGATCCTGGGCTCTAGCCAGAACCGTCCAGTTGCAGGGGTGGTCACGCGCAGCAAGGACTCGCCAGCCGCATGAGCTCCCTGAGGAAATGAACAAGTCCAGAGCTCCCCCATGGTCTCTGCCTTCAGCAGGGCAGGAGCACAGGGACGGAGTGGCTGGACAGGGGTGCCGACAGAGGCTGGGCCCAGGTGAGAGCGCACCCTCCCCAGGGAACACTGCTTCTGCACAGCACTGGATCCAGCCCAAGGAGGAAGGGCTCGGCAGGCCCGACCTGCAGCTTGCTGATGGCTGTGGAGAGTGTGCTGGGCACCTGCACCCCACTCCCTCCCTCACTGATCACACAGCACGGCTCCATGGGGCTGCCCTCGACATGGACAGCGAGCGTGTGCCCCTCCAGGACAGACTTCAGGCTGTGGAAACAGGGCTTGGGGAAATGCTGATTTTAAGTTAGGTAAAATCCAGAGTTACCTGCACTTATTACCTCACTAACACGCATCGGTAAAGCTGTCCCGTGGTGAAGAGTGCTGAGAGGCTGTATTTTTTGCAGCCTGAAACTACGATGAGCAATTTAAAATAAAATGACCTAATTTGTCTTAAAAAAAAAAAAAAAAAAAAACAAAAGCAGGACCAGTAAAAGCAGATCCCATTATTCTATCTAGACTTTAACATCAAGTTTACTTTTAAGCCTACACTGACCTCTGAAGCACATGTCAGGCCCCTAGAACTGAGTTCCTTGGCTGACCAGGGGATTTACTGCATAGGGACTCAAATGGAAATCCAACTGGAGTTTTAAAAAGTAAAATAAAATTCCATTGTGCTATAAAAGGACCAAAGTTTGGGACAGATAGCTATCTACTGTCCCAGGAAAGAGAGAAAAAGAGAGGAAAAGAGGAAGAGAGAGAGGAGAGGCAGCTTTCTGGCCCACAGAGAGCTCTCTCAGATGACCTGCTGAAGCCCTGGTCTGACTTAATGATTCCCGAACACCCGAACACCTGAACACCAGAAGAAGTCGCAGTCATGTAGGACAAGAGCACTTTATCACCACTGCCCTTCAGTAAGACAGCGCTCTTGGCACCACCGAGCACCAGCCTTCCCAGCCTGGGGTTCGCAACCAGGAAGCCAAGTGGCCTGGAGCCCAGAGGTGCCTCATGACCCAGGCGCCCCTGGGCCAGGCACTGTGAGCACCTGTGCTGGGGCTGTATGTCCTGGAGCCACATGTGCCTCAGCACCCCAAAGGCCACAGCCAGGTGTCAGAGGCCATGGACACTTAATGGCCACACACGCCTGGGTTCCAACAGTGGCAGGGTCCTTGTAACAGCATCCTTCTTTTTAAAGCCAAGATTGTTTTTTCAGACTATAAATGGTAGCAAATGTGCAAATTAGAGTAACA
>PVJX010014950.1:7467-43777 GCA_004027295.1 Dolichotis patagonum
TCCTTTAAGACAAGGTCTCACTACGCAGTTCAGGCTGGTCTTGAGCTCACTTTGTAGCCCAGGCTGATCTGGAATTTGGAATGGCCCTCCTGCCTCAGCTTCCCGAGTACTGGGATTACAGGTATGCACCACTACACCCTGATTTGAGACTTGTTGTTTTTTTTTTAAAGGAAACAAAAAATATTATGGGGCCAGCTGACTATTTTTGTTTTCCCTAGAGCAGCGCTGCCCAGTGTGGCTGCCACTAACCATGTAAGGCTGTTTACATTAAAATGAAATTTTTAAAAATAAATTCAAGCCAGATATGATGGCACACACTTGTAATCCCGGCATTTTGGGAGGCTGATGCAGGAAGATCATGTGTTTGAGCCCAGCTTAGGCAATGTAATAACTTAACAAGACCCTATCTCAAAATTTAAAAAAATAAAATAAAAAAGGGCTGGGAGGATAGTTTAGTGTGAAGGCCCTGGATTCAATCTCCATTACTGTAAGTAAAAATAATAATTTGATTCTTTAATCATATTCAAAAGCTCAGCAGCCACGAGTGGTTACTTTATTTTAGTACGATGCAGGTGTAGAACATTTTCATTGTTGAAGAAAGTTGTATTGAAGAATACTGTCCAAGAAAGTGTGCTATGTGGAAAGGAAAACAACAAGGGCCTTTAAATGCTCATTTCAAAAGAAGAATGGAAAATGGCAAGGTGGTGATGCCAACCTTAAAGGTGTTCCTGGCTTTTATAGCAGCAGGCCAGTCGATGGTAAGGAATCCCGTCCCGTGCTGTGCTGTGTAGGTGGTGGAGTAGTACAGCCAGGTAAGTGGAGGTGCTTGGCCCCAGCCTCAGACACACTGAGGAGAGAGAATTCTCTCTCCCTTGCGAGCCTCCTCTGGCTGCATCGCAGGTTTGGAAATGTGGAGTTATTTTCTTTCTCTTTTGAATAGTTTTTCCACTCTGCTTTTATTCTCTCTTTAAGCCAAAAGTCAACTAGAAGAATGTCTTTTAATTTCCAAATAGTGTTTGTTCTTTTACTAGTCTTTTTATGTTAATATTGTTTCTATTTCTGGAAAATGTCCGTATTGTTTTTCTTCATCAATGCCCCTTAAGCAGTATCTTCCTATTACTTTTTCACATGCCATCAGTATGTCTAAGATGAATGTGTTATATTCTTTGACAATGAGTTATGACTTTTTAAATTTATTTTTATTATTACATATTTGCAGTACATGATTACATTAATCATAGGGATTACTTCCTTCTCCTCCCTCCCACACTTTTTTTTTTGCGGGGGGAGACTTTTTGAGACAGGGACTTGCCATATAGTTTGGGCTGGTCTTGAACTCACTTTGCATCGCAGGTTGGTCTCACACTCACAACAATACTCCTGCCTCAGCCACCCAAGTGCTGGGATTATAGGCATGCACCATTCCCTCTCACTCTTGGCAATGGTTCTTGATTCTTAATTTCTTTTTTATTTCTACCAATTTTTATTTTATTTACATATTTGAATACAAAAAGTTATAATGCCATATTGTCAATGCATTAAGGACCATAGCTGGTATACATTTGGTGAACTGAATATAATATAGAAAATATGTCTTTCTCTTAATCATCAATTCTTCTTGCTTTTACTTTCTTTTGTCTGATGTTATCATTTTAGCATTTACATCTTTTTATTATTTTTTTCTAGCACAAATACCTATGTTTCAACCTTTTTGTGATCTATTATTTTGAGCATATGTCTTAGAAATAGAGTAAAGTTTGACTTTGTATTTTAAACTATTCTGGAAATCTGTGTTACTTTAACAGGGGAATTTAACATGCTTAAATTTATTATGTCCATTTTTACATTTGGATTTACTGTTGTATTTGGTACCCTACTTCTCCTTTTAATGAAATGCTCTATAGTAATTAATAACTTGTATTTACTAAAATAACATTTTTCTCCCAAAGAAAGATAGTTCTGTAAGAATAGAAGCTTAGAGGAACCTGAGATTAATAACAGATTACTGCATCCTTACGTCCTCCAACTTTCCCCACCACTTCAGCTCCAGCTGTGTAAAATCTTACAAACAAAAAATCCCACTGAATTTTAAGATTATATGACGTATCACACAGGCAAAGTCGTCCTTGGCTTCTCAGAACACCAATAACTGGTGTCATTATTCTTTTGTCCCACAAATAAACAAACTTTTAGGCATAAGATTAAAAAAAACTAAGGCCTCCCCTCATGGATAGCACTACCATCTAATGTAGGGTTACTGCTTTAGTATCTTTTCTGTCGATAAGAAAGATTAGGAAATTTTGAGATATTCCAAGAAGCAATAGGGTGAGGTGCTTAGACGTATGGATTCTAGGGAGACCTTAATGCTGTTGGACTGTCAGCTTCATCACAGTTGTAAGAGCTTAGCGCAATCAGTAACTTCTGTAAATTCCATTTTCTCCTGTGTAATACAGAGTCAGCAACAGAATCACTTCAGAGGGTCACTGTGAGCAACAGAAAGGATAATCCACATAAAAACAATCAGCACATCCTTGGCACATAGTGAAGATGGCGGCTGATGTTGAGAATATCAAACAAGACTGTAGACATGACTGTTTTCACACGAATCATGGTTTCCCCACTCCCCAGGGAGTAAGCTGTGGAGGTGCTTGAAGACACACAGCACAGCCTCCCTACCGCCCTTCACACCCTCAGCACCTGGGGGCTGACTGAAGACGCCAGCCCTGAGCCTGAGGTGCTGCGCTCGCTGGCCTCGTGCGCTCGCGACCTTTGCCCTGTTTTACCTGTTTTATCTGTAGTTGCTGCGTTAGGATGTCCTGGCCTTAATGAAATATTTAGTCCTGGATCTTTTCATGTCCCAAATTAACTTTAATGAGCAAACATGGAAAGATCAAAAGAACCGCGGCTGGGACTTGGGGGAACTTTGAAGCAGACGCCAGGATGGGGTAGATGCCCTCTGGCAGCCAGCCAGAGTTTACTTTTGATGGCAGCGAACCCTCAGATCTTGTTCATGAGAGCTGCAAACAAGGGGCTGTAGTACCGGGATACCTGAGATTCCATCTGTTGCAATGCCTCTGAGTGCCTGGTTCAAAAACCATGTGCTGAGCACCTGCTGTGAGCGACACACTTACTCTAATGCTTGTATAAAATGCTTTGGGACATATCTTGCCCACGAGACACTCTTTCTGTCTTTAAGAATTAGCATGGTTGGGGAGAAAACAAGATGTGCACAAATAGCAGTATTAGGAGGAGGACTATGACATAGTCTAAAAGAGACTGTAAGTTCCATTGGACGACGGCTCCTGCCTTGAAGGGAAGGGGCACAGGTGTGTGCAGGAAGTTAGGTGGAAGCCACCTTTTTAACAATGGTGGAATACAAGAAGGTACATAGAGGTACAAAAGTCCAGAGAGTTCTGGGAACAGCAAGTTGTGCCACCTTGTTCTTCTGTGTTTTTATGACTCAAATCTCTCAATCAATTTGAGTCTCCAGTTCTCCATAGGTAAAACACGGCTAGCTCTGTTTTTCCTAGTAGTAGAAATCAAGTAACTCAAATTGTAATCGGGAGGGTGTAGAGACCATTGCATGTGCTTAAATAAAGATAACATCTTCCACACTTGTTTTTGATTTTTCTCTGTATTTCTTTCTCTAACCTGGTGAAAAGCAGATTCCCAAGAATTCTACTGAGTTTGGGAGCAAAGAAGGAAACTCTATAGAATTTGGGAGCAAAGAAGGAAATTGATATGTTGAAGTGCTGCTGTTTAAACAAGGAAGTTCAGGATGGTAACAGGCAGCTCCCTGGCAGGGGTGACAGCCGCCTCATAAAAGGACCCCAAGGTTCTGAACAGAATGAGTTCTGGGTTGAATAATCAGGCCAGCTATTCACACTGTTACTTTGCTGATTACACATGCCAGGGTGGCATGGTCATCTTTTCCATGTGTCACACCCCATCTACCTCTCTCACCATCTGTGCTTTGGATAATCAATGCCCTGCTTGCCTAGCCTTCTTGTTGAAGACTTTCCCTGCAAGGAGCCTTAAGACTTCATCAGACGTTCCATTCTCAGCGGCACTGGTCTTCTGGACAGAACAGCAGTAGTAGATCTCCTCTGGGGCCATCCTCTCATTTTCTGTTTTAGAATTCAGTTCCACAGACACTGGACAGCATCTTAACTACAACTGTTCTCTCGTCTCAGCAGAGTCTTCACAGTCTAGCAATAAAAGTGTCCATGGGTTGGCCCACCATCATGCCCCGGGGAAGCGCTAGAGTTCTGGACTTGCAGGACTTCCGGAGGGGAACCCCACATCGTACTTCTGATTTTGCTCATCACTCAGCTCTATTCCAGAGAAGGTGAAGCTGCCCAAGGATGGGAGGTGGGATTTCTCTGAAGAAAATTTTGTGTGTCAGTGTCCCATGCATTTCCTGCTCTTCACTGCCTGCCGGACAGTGGGCAAGATGAGAGTGCCTTTTCTGTCCCCTTTGCCATGTGAGCAGGACCTCAAGGGTGTTATGTGGAAAGTGGGCACATGCACTCCAGAGTAAGAAGGTCAGGGCCGAGTCTGATGCTCACCTGAGAGTCCCACAGCAACAGGTTGTCCTGGGACTGCAGCTCCTGGACAGAGAGGAAAAGGGTCACACCCACTCACAGAAGGGCCAAGGCTACTGCTTGTAGGTCTACACATGAATCTGTGGCTGTGGGAGGAAAGAGAGTCTTCTTCAGTGGACCTCCAGAAGCCCCCATGGTGAGAGGATGAAAGAGACCTAAGGATCAAGAGGAGGAGTTGAGGGCAGGCATCTGAAGAAGAAAATCAGGCAAGCAGGCAGGTTGCCGCCATGCACAATCACATGATCCCTGAGGAAGCCACAGAGGTGTCTTTGGAGAAAGATGATCACCCAGAGGGTGCAGACATCTCAGCCTTGCAAGACTCCTCTTCTCCCCAGTCTCCTGTTCCCTGGGCCTAGGCAAGGGAAGTCAGAAAGGGAGCTAGATAGTGGACAGGAGGTAGGAAGAGACAGAGACAGAGACAGAGACAGACAGAGATAGAGAGAAGTTCTAAGGCAGGGTAGAGACTTTTTAAGTTAGAAGCCAGATATTACACTGAACTAGGATGAATTGTTTGACAACTACACTGGACTGGGCCTTTATTATCTGCATGGCTAAAATTTTTGTCCAGGAGTGTTTTTATAGTTTCCAGCGCTCTTTTTGGTGTGGGGATTGAAGCAGGGTCTCATTATGTAGTTCAGGTTGGCTTTGCACTCACTATGTAGCCCAGGCTGACCTGGAATTTATGACAGTCCTGTGATGAGATTACAGATATGTGCCATCACACCCAACTTTCTTTTAGATACTGTTTCGCTTGGTAATTACCACAGCCCATGTGATGGGTGGGGAATTGCCTTTTGAGGTTTACTTGACAAATGAAACGATCAGCTCAATTTATAACATGACCCAGCAGTACAGGACTTACAAGGGACATAACCAGTCTCTGAAAGCAGGCTTCCTGGCTTTGGGTTTTACCTGTTAGTCATTTCACACCATCTAATCAGATCCCTCAAAATATGTTATGAGAAGTTCAGTGATGGAGACTGTTTAAATTTTACTTGTAGAATTCTGGGGATATGCTGTGAAGTTTATGTTGATTGTTCAATAAGTAATTACATTTCAATGAGAAGAGATAGGTGATAAAAAATAAGCAATGTGTACCTATAATATTAGATACAGTAAAAGAGAAAAAAGGAGGGAGAGAGAGAGACAGAGAGAGAAGAACATGATGTACCAGGCATATGAGGGAAGGGACTGCTACTCTGAAGTAGGGTCATTGGTGAAGGTCTATGTGACAGTGGTGACACTTAAGCAGAGACTGATAAATGTAAGCTAGTGAAGAGCTGTTCAGAAAGAGGAAACAGCAGATACCAGGGTCCTGAGGCAGGTGCATGCTTAGTATGTTTTCGGGATATAACCAGCATCCAGTTTTAGATACGCTGAGTGTGAGATTCCTATCAGACATCCAAATGGAGGCACTGCTGACAGGTGGGTGCACATCTCTGGGATTCAGAGCAAAACCCGTGTGCTGGGGCTGAGTGAGCCAGGGAGAGATAGCCAGGAAAGCAGACAGAGAAGCAGCAGGGCTGGATTCCATAGGGCTGCACAAGACACCGCAGACCTTTTCTTTCTGCTTTGAGTGGGATGGGAAGTCATGAGGGACTTTTGAACAAAGAAGTGACTTAGACCCAAGCTTAAATAGGACCATTTTGGGTGCTATGTTGGTAGACTTGAAGGAGTCAGGAAGGAAGCAGGAGACCAGATGGGAGGCTCTGGTAATCAGATGGGAGTTGATAGTGGCCCAGACTGGGAAGTGTAGGCTGAAGATAGTGAGAAGAGCTTAGTTGTGTGTTTTTTTATGGTAGTGTCAAGAGGATTTATTATTCAATTAAATGTGTGATATGTGGAAAAATAACAGCAAAGATGAGCCTAAGGTTTTTATAATAGGAAATGAGGTGAATTTGCATGTTCCCGAGATGGCAAAATCTTCTAGATGAACAGGATTTTAGGGAAGGACTCAGAGTTATTTGGGATATTTCAAGTTTCAGATGTCTGTTTGGTGTTTAGTTATTAATGGCAAGTGGCTATAAATGTCTGGAGTTTGGGGAAAGATCAAGAAGACAATATAGATGTGGGAGCTAGCCTACAGTTCTGGTAACAAATTAGCCCCCCAGTTTCATGCTTGGTGGCAGAATATGCAAGGCTCTTAGTTCACAAAGGACCTTATTACAGCAATAGCAACAGCCAGAGCACCTGCATTTCCCTACCTCAGGTCTCAGCTTTTCAAGGCAGTGTGAGGAGCACTCGGAGAGGCCTCTGCACGTGGGTTGCAGGGAAGGAACTGCTGGCTTAGCAAGGCTGAGTCTTGCAACGGATGGAGCGTGCCTCATTGTGTAACAGTAAGCACACCTGCCCTTTGCTCTGAGGGGTCCACCATGGCCACGATCCAAAGCTGTGTGCTGCACAAATATCATTGAAAAAACAGCCCAGGATAAAGCCAGTCAATGTCTGCTCATCTGCCACGAAGAAATGAGCAGAATCCACAGAATCCGGGCAGAATTGTCTGCCACGTGGTATCAACCTCCTAAAGAGCATTGTGGTAACTCTAAGGGGCATTTACGGTTTCACAATGATTGGCAATGTTACTGTCATTTCATGGCCCAGGGCTAGGAATATCACATATTCTGCAGTGTACTGAGCAAAAAGAATGGCCTCTTGTCCCATCCCGACATTCACTTAAGTGAAAACAAAACTGCCCATAATTATCTAAGCCTAGACCCTATCCTGTTTTTAGTATAGCTTGCTATGCACTTTACGTTAAACCATTTTTAAAACATTAATCTTTGTTTTGTTCAGAGTTCTATCAAAAGGTAGTCACCATTTGGGGGGCAGGGGTACATTTCTAACAGAAATACCAGTTGTTTGAATGATCACACTTGTATCAGATTCTTTCTGTAGCTGACAAAATCATAGTGGTTTTGTGCCACACGCTTGTGTGTGTGTGTGTGTGTGTGTCTCTGTGTGTATCTTACTCAGTTTTATTTCCTAGGATCAAATACTAAGACAAAGTTTTTATTACCTTACCTCCCTTAGATATAACTTCTTCATTAAAAGAAGTCATCGTCAGATGCTCATATCAAATACTGTTGCGAGGTGAGTGAGGAGGACTGAAAATTGACTTTTTGATTTAACAGCGTGGAAATCATTACTCGCCGGGAAAAGAACAATTTCAATGGAAAGGTGGGGTCAGGAGTCTGTTTGAAGTTGGTTCAAAAGAGCATGGGAGGACAGGAATTGAGTCAGACATACAAACAACTTCTTTGTGCAGATATCCCGTGCTGGGAGCATTGAGTGTTGTGCTGAGCACCCGGTGCCGAGCCGGAGAAAAGGCTCAGTCACGGAGGCCAAAGGGGAGCCTGATGACCCTAAGAGAGGGGCTCCGCAACTGCTGGCCTACCGAACCAGCGCTAAGAAGCTTGTGAGCCTACGGGCTAGTCAGGAGAGCCTCTGGGAATCTGTGCTTTTAAATTTTAAAAGAAGCAATAATTTTAGAAGAACGCAGAGGGGAATGGCTTAGCCAGGCTCCAGATGTGTTTCCAGGTGCTATGGCCTTGCCTTCCCCTCTCCACCCACCTTGCAGAAGTCGCAATGCCAGCTACGTAGAGAGGCTGTGAGGCCCACTGTGGCTGGTGAGGTTTGGGTCTGACTCCTTCTGGAAGGCAGCAGAACTGTAAGGACTTGTAGTGTGTACCTGGAGGCCCATGAATCTCTGAGGTCTTACCTATGGCGACTTGGTCTTCTTGTCCCCTAAATCACCTTTTCTCTCTCCCTCCTCTCTTTCACCACCTAGGGCCAAAACACCTCAATTCTATCATCAGGTGGACTCAGGCTGAGTTCTAGAATTATTCTGTCTGCACTTATACTCTGATTCTAACTTTTACTAGCTGCATGAACTTGGGCCAATTACCCTTTCTATGCGCCAGTTGCCTATTTCTCAAATTTAGCAGTATTAGTAATTGGAAAAAAAAAACCTAGCTCACTGTCCATCACAGAGTAACTCTCCATAACCTTCAGCAATGTAACACAAAATGCTTTCTCTACAAGAACAAATGAACAGGCCAGAGCGGGTAATGGTAATAGCGCCCCCACACTTAGCTACGTGCTCTCTATTCACGCAGACCAGGAGCAGGGTCAGCGCTGAGGTGTACACGGGTGAGTTCTCCCTGTCTCCTCTTCCTGCGCGCCAGAATTATGAACACAGCCTGTGGGAAGCACCAGCCAATGATAACACTCCAGAAAATGCTTTTATGAGTATTATCATTTTCAATTTTCACACACCCTGGTTAACTAAGAAGAATCATTATTCTTTTGAAGTAGATGATGCTTTAAAGGTTGAAATCAGCTATGTGACTTTCCAAAGGAAAATTAGGAATTGAACTGGGTGGTCTAACCTTTAAAAGCCAGTTTCCTGTCATTACAATATGCTGCCAACATGAATGTGTAGGGAGAAGGGAGGGCAATGTCAGAGGAAGATGAAGTACACCCAGCGAGGGAAAATGAAAGGGTGCCCGCATTCATGCCTTCACGCATGGGGTTCATGTGAAGCAGTAGAATCTTTTGAGAGTAGTGTACAGATTTACCCCTCTATCCTTTTATAGATCATGTACAGGAAACTGGTGAGCAACAGTCTGGAGTTAAGTGTAGATAATCACAGCCTCAGCCACCATCATACTCTCACCACCCCCAGTGTCCCCAGATAACAGTACGAGTCAGTGAACCCTAAAAGCTGAAAGTTAAACTAAATTCCAGGTACTTTTTTGCCAGTGGCAGAGATGTGTTCATGTGTTTTAGCATTACTCATGTATAAAGCAGTCTAAAAACAGGAAAAGAAATCCCAACATTGTATTTCCAATCCAGTTTCCTGAACAGGGTGATGGCAGATAAACAAGTTTCACTGTCACTAAGAAGCGATTTGTGTTTCTGAACATTATTAGAGTTGGACGACTAGCAGGAAGGTCAGATCCCAACATTGTGGTCGTTCATTGTCTAGTGTAATAGAGTGACACACCACTCAGCTTGAATTTTGTGTTTCATTCTACCGAAAGACCCCTGGAACTCTGAACTGCATGCATGCATGTGTGCATGTATGTGTGTATGTGTGAGGCTGTGTCTGTGTGTATGTGCGAGTCTGTATCTGTGTGTATGTGCACAGTGTGTCCCTGATGTAGTAAAGTCCCTGTTTCTTGGCTTAGAAAACTTGTCAGGACCGCAGAGGGCACAGCAAGAGCCCGCTGGGATTGAGTGTGGGAGACAAGGCCTGGGGCCATGAGAGGGGCGTGGTGCCTGCAGCTGCTCAGGGAGCAGATCTCCTTCACAGGGATCTGCTGGCTTGCACAGGGGCTACACTGTGGCACCAGAGAAACATGGAAGGGAAAATGGGGGTGTGGTGGAAGTGAGTAGGGGTGGAGGTGGAGATGGAAGGATCATCTCCATAGCAACAGCAACCACCCAACACATTTTATGGGACTGCAATGGCCATTAGCTGTGGGGTTCTGGAGGAAGTGGGGTGATGGGTCATAGCAGATGAGGAAAGGTCCATTTCCTATCTGGGGACTGATGCTGGTTTTATTTTCATTTCAGAAGTGAGTGACATTATATCATCCAAATAATGAGTTGATTCTGTGGCAAACTGGGTGAGATTGGACCCAGCTATACATCTGACTAGCAATGACTTTTGTGGTCTTAGAGAACTAAAACAAGGTTCCTGCTAAGGCTGGATTGGAAGTTTGGAACTGTGGCCCTTTAGAAAAGTATTAGGAGACTAGACTAATACCTCAGGTTCCTCCAGTCACTTCGGGAAAGAACAAGGATGTTGTTCTCTGCTCAGAGATCAGAGTGGAAAATGAGGCTCTTGTGAGAATCTGAAATCTCTCCAAGTTCATAGAGCAGGAACTGAGACTTTCATGTAAAATTTAGCATTGGATTAGTGAACTCCAGCAGTAGCAAAGTGGGCTATAGATATATAAAATAAAGCTCTTAATTCTACCTCTGGGCATGTAAGGATGTGGTATTCGGAAATGTGTCAGCCACTAAAACCATGATGGTTGCCAGTCTGAGGAAAAAACTAATGAGAATGTCAGAGAGGCAAACGAGAAACAACCTGGATCCTCTAAAACTTCATTACACCGCCGAATTGACTAACTCAGCTGCTGTGGTAGAGTTCTTGTTAAATGAATGACTTTTTTACTATTTAAGACAATGAAATCAGGTTTTTCTATTATTTACAGTGAAAACATCCTAACAATTTGTTACTACATAGATTTGTGTGAAATAAGTGAAATGATTCCTATAACATGTTTAGCACTGTGAAATGTTAACAACTGTTAACAGACCACTTTATGATAGCATTATATCAGTATACTGCCTTCTTATTTATAAATGTGTCATATTTTTCCAAATACATATCCCAGAACATTTTTTACCAGAACTCAAACTTCTGTGGTGCTCCGGTTAGTTACCAAAACAAACAAACAAACAAACAAAAAACATAGTAGATGTGCAATAGCTATTTTACTGATAGCATTTTTCCCCCTCAATGTAATCCCAAGGGACAATGCAACTGTTATGGTTTGTGTCTAAGGTCCCCTAAAGCCTCATGCTGTCATGGAGGAGGGCTTTTTGAAGGCAGCTGAATCTAACATTTGTGATTGGTTCATTGTCTAGTGCTGGGATTGGTGGTGTGAGTGCTGCACCTGCCCAGGGGTGAATAGATGGCACACAATATAAGTAAGGAAAGGAGGTGTGCTTCCCTTTTGCCCTTTTTGCTCTTGTCACCTTTGGTACTTAAAGCCACCATGAACAGTTAGCCCTCAGCTATACCACCCTGCCTTGGAGCCAGCTGAGTATGGACTGAAATCTCCAAAAACTGTAAGCTAAATAAATCTTTCCTTCCTTCATTTTGTTCTTCAGGTATTTTGTCTCAGCAATGAGAGAAAAATAACCAAGGCAACAACCCAGATTGTGCTTTTTTGATCTGGCTGGAGATCATATCACCAAAAAAAAAAATGTTTATTTTGCCACCAGGAAGTGAATTCTAAGGAAATCTATGTTGTATGCAAAAGGGAGAAGTAGCATACCTTTCTGAAGCTGTCTAAAACATAGCAAAATCACAAGTTATAAGGGCTGGAAAAGCTATACAGTGAGGGTCAGGCCAGAATTCTAATCCTTTCCCACTATTTTTCACTATTTTACTTTTTCTAGCGTCTCCTGTTAACATTGGAAAGAGGGGAAACCTTCTTCCTAAAGAGGCTGTTTGGGCTGCCAGGAATCATCCATGTGAATTGGCGCATTTAGTTCTTATCAAGGTCACACTGTAGAGTTCCTGCCAGGAACCAGATGGCCTGGCACAAGATCTGAGACTCAGCATCCTTTGCTGACTGCAAACATCAGCCCCTCATCCCTGAGGGGTCACTAAGGGTGGGGAGCTCTCCCCATTCATGCATTGATCAGTTCCTACCATGGAGGTCAGGTGACAAGTCTTGAGAGGGCCCCATCATCTGGGCCAGTGCCCAGGAGAGTATGGCACCTACATTCAGGTGGGGCTGCCCATCCCAGGGTGAGCTTAAAGAGCTCTTGAAAAACCTATGTTCTGGTCTTTCTGCCTGGTTCTTTCTCTACTCTCAACTAGAATGCTCCCACTGGCACCCACTTTATACTCCCCAAGCTACTGTCTATTCAACTTAAATTTCAATGCACATGTCTACTGCTTTTTAAGAATTACCCTATCTTTCTGCATTAGAAATAACCACACTCTCTTCTATGTTCCCACTGAGTTTATTTATACTACCATCATAAAATTTAAGATGGCTTTAGTTGAGTCTTTTCTTCTAGATCAGTGTTTTTCAAACTTAGGATGTGTACTGATGAGCTGGGGCTCAAGGTAAAATATAGATTCAGATTTAGTAGGTCTGTGACTCTACATTTCTCACATGCTTGCAGGTGCTACTGACACTGGTGACCTAGGAACCACAAGGTACCATTTTTGAGTTCCTTAAGTGCAAATGTCATGTCTTTTATCTTTGTAATACTAGCTTTTAGCACAGTGTCTGTCTGATTATGAGAAGCTAAAACATTTTCTAAACTGTAATGGAGTGGATTAAATTTTCTGGGATATATGACTTAGGCACATTAGAATACTCTTGTAGCTGAGATGGCAGAAAATGGAGGAGAGAAGCTGTGAGCTCACAGGAGAGTGGAGAAATCCCAAGAAGAACCAAGATGGCAGCTCTACAGATCCAAAGACTCAATTGTATTGATGTAGTTGAGGTTCCAAAGAGCTGAACATGAAAATATAAACCAGAAGGTGAATTTGTTTGTTAATATAAAGGACACATCTTTCCAGTGACTACAATATTTATGTCTGCTTAGGGGAATCCTTGTCTCCCACCCAGCTGACCCCCACAGAAACCCATCCATACCTTTGTCTTCTTTGTACCCTGGGATCAGGGCTGATACAGTTAAATAAAATCTATAGGTGACCACTGGCTTGGACTGAGCTCCTTCATTAGGACTAAACAAAAATGGTTCACTCACACCAAAGTTCTATACTTACTAAGCTGACACTTATTCATTATCTGACTTTCCAAAAATTCAGGAGCAAGAGATGACACCCAAATCCCTAAACAGGCTAGCCTTACTGGACTTGATAAGGAAGCTTCCTCTGCTTTAATGTTTATAAGAAAAATAACTTTAAAATAACTACTCCACTTTTCATTCTGTTTTTCTGTTATCTTTAGCCTTGTTCTGTCTATCAAGCCATGCTCCCTTGCTCAGCTCACTGGAACCCTCATTCTATTGGATAGAATGAGATGTTACCTGAGTCTAGAATCACAACTAAAATAAGATCTTTAAGTTTGTTTTAACTTTGTCTTTTGATGCTAGAAATAACATAATTACTGTCTCTATTGTGCACTGACATAGAGTGGACAACTGGATGACCTCATGGGAAACATACAGTAGGTAAAGGGACAGGTGGACAAAGTGCCTCGTCTCAGACAGATTTCATTTCTGTGATAGGGTATTTATTTTCTTCCAAGTACTATAGACTGTCCCCTTGGGCAGCTCTGGATAAGGTCAGCTAAATCTTTTATTATTTGTGTTTTACTATCTGTGTTCTGGAGTCCATATTAACCAGCTCTCCACTTTCCCCTTCAAAATAGTAGAGTTGTTTATAGCTTTTTTGGTTGTGTTCTACCCTTGAAATATAATGCAGTGGGCTTTGCTATTGTTGTTGTTTTGAGATAGTGTCTCCTTTTGAAGTTCAGGCTGGCCTTGAACTCGTGATTCTCTGCCTCAGCCTCCTTATTGCTGGGATTACGGTCATGCATGCCATACCTGGCTTACAGTTGACATTTCAATGGCAGGCATATGTTTTTCCTTCTCTCACAGTTCTGGCTTCTCCTCCTGATAGAATCACTGAAGAGGGGCTGGGGATTTAGCTCAGCGGCATAAGTGCCTGCCTTGCACGCAGGCAGTCGTGAGTTCGATCCCTGGTACCGATAAAAAAAAAAAATCACATGCTATTCAAAGTGAAATAATTAAAGTTATTAACACTCTTTAAAAAAAAAAAAAGAATCACTGAAGAGTAGATAGTGTGGCACAGAAAATCAAGACTTCATAGTCCAGCCCACGGGGCTGCCTGAGTGCTGAGTGACTTTGAACACTGAGGGACACTTGCTCCATCCTCATCTCAGGTGTCAGTGGTATGCTTAAATTAGTAGGTAGAACTCCTTGCTTCTGATACATATGGGTAAACAGAGTGATATTAAATTTTCATAGGGAGAAGATGGGAGGGACAAACCTGCTGAATAGATCCCCTTCAGGGAGGTAAAAATGAAAAAAGAAGTGTTGAGAAACAGTGGGTTATGCAAGGACAACTGTGTCTCTGAGAGTTATGCCAAGTCATCCACGTCCTTTCATTCTGCATCTCTGGGTCGCAGGACAGATGATTCAAAGATAAGAATGGAACTTACATGCTATAGTTTTTCTAACTGAAAATGGTTAGATTTGCCCTGACTTCTACACTTAGGGTGATTTCTCTCTCTTCATTGCATAGCTCTAGTCATTTACTACACTCATTTGACACTTTGCATTTAGCATTAGTGACCTGGCATCACTGGTACCTATCTATTTTATCTTATAACTAGATTATGAGGTATTTTACGGTGGAGACCGTGTATAATGCATTAACTTACTCATCCTGAGCACCTTCAGGCATGACCTAGGGTCTAAAAAGGCAAAGACCATAAGATACAGTTTAGTTATGAAACCGTGTGACAAGCGTAATGATAGAGGTGCATACAATGTACGCAGAGAAGTATCCTGTGCGGCTGGGAGGAGGCAGTGCTTGAACTGAGCCTTGAAGGAAAAATGAAAAGGAATTTCAGAAAGAATGGGTAAGAGACAGGAAGACTATTCCAGGAAATGAGTCCATGCCAGAGATGGAGGGTTCTTGAAGCTTGTTCTAAGGGCCTAGAGGGATGCTACCGGAGAATTTAAATTAGGCATGGACACAATGAACTCTGCCTTCTCAGAGCTCCCCTGGCTGCAGTGTGACAGGAGCAGAAGAGGGCTGGAGCCTCGCTGAGAGATGCTGCACTAATGCAGAGTTGGTGATGCCTGAACAAGGGAAGTGGGTGGGAGTGAAGTGAAGGAACCAACTGGAAGGCTCATTTGGGAAGGACGATCCAGGGAGCCTGCACATTTAAAAGTTGTGAGTGTGAGTGAAAATTAGTATCATCACTGTGAAAGAAGATTTTGCCTATCTGTTAAAGCATAAAAGGAAACAGTCTATGCTATAGTTTGGATTTGGGGTATGTTTGGTTCATCTGTCCTCAGTATGGTGCTCACTGGAAGGCAGTGGAGGCTTTAAGAAGTGGGGGCTGAGGTCACAGTGGAGCTGCCCTCCGAGGAACTGTGAACCCCTTCTCTTACCCCCATCTCGTGTGGTAAGGATGTGCTGCCTTCCAATCCTCAATACAGACCCCAAAGCCATGGGTCCACTTGATCATGGATTAGAAGCTTCAAAACTCTGAGTCAAAATACTCCCTTTCTCCTCACAACTTGTTTATCTCAGGTATTTTTTTTAATGATGAAAGCTGACTAACAATCTATGGCCCATTTATTTTGTACCCTAAGAAAAATTACTTATAACAGTTCATTAAAACCAAACAAAAAATCAGCTAGGCTAACACATCTATCAATAAAGAGCTGGATAAAGAAAAAAACATTTAAAATGAGAAGCGTCTCTGTGCAACTGCACATTACATGGCTGACCAGAAAACCTGATGTATGAAGACTGACACACTAAGGGAACAAAGCTCCTCTTGGTATTTGAGGGAGCACCTTTACAGCTGTCCCCTCATCTTTCTGCCTCAGATTTGTTAGCTATTCAGCCTGTCTTGCTCACATAGTGGTACTTAGTTTCCTTATTTCTTTAAAATTTTTTAAATATTGGGTATATATGAAGTAACATTGATAAAACATAAGTAAACCACATAATTTGATGTACTCAGTACTTCTGTGCTCACCACTAAAAAAAAATCATTAGTTTCAAAGTTCTTTCTGTCTTTCTCAAGCCTTATTTTTCCTCTCTGAGGTGAACATTTTCCTGAATTTTGATTATAGTTCCACATACTTTTCATGTTTACTTTTGTGCATTTTTGTACTTTATATATGGAATCATATGGAAGATAATTAGTTTGATCAACACAAAATTATAGCTTCTTATATCAATAATAACAAAATAGAAGATCCTTTCACAGTAGCAACAAAAGTTAATCTACCAAAATAAACCAAAATGGAAATCTATATATTTCACATGGAACAAAATTTGAAACATCTCTTGTCTTTGGTTGGCTGCCATGAAGACCACTCAGTCCTAAATAAGTTTGTATTTCCTGAGAGCAAATATTTTATGGCAAACTTCCAGTAAGTTACTAGCTTAATGTGCACCCTTTGTCACCAGCACATCTGAAAATTTCAGGATTCCAATGGTGTCTCACCCATGGGACATATTACCTGCATAAGAATTCCCTGGAGGTATTTATTGAAATACTTGCTGCAAACACTATCCCCAAGAGATTCCAAGTCAATCCTCTTGGGTGTATATATTTACCTGCATTTTAAGTTGGAAAAACTCTGCTTCAACCCAAAGGAAAGAATCTCGAATGGTAGCATCCCAGTTTTCTGTTTGTTTGTTTGTTTGTTTGTTTTTTCTGGAGCTCAGAAGAGAGATTTCTCAGGGGTGAAAAGTTTTCTGGCAATATTCAGGCCATATCAGGATCATGGGCATGTCAGGTGTTTACTTGGGGCCCTAAAGATGGTCTCCGCCTGAGGACTGCATTTGTACCTGGCGCCTATACAAGGTTATATGGAAGAGGTCCAAAGGATACACCCTGCACTGTGTGCCCTTTGTGCTTTCTCTGAGTTCTTCCTTATGTTTTGTGAGCTTGGAAATGTCATGATCAGAACTTTATATTCTCCAAATTTCTTGTGTTGGAATCCTCATTCCTCCATGAATAATACTAGGAGGAGAGGACAGTGAGAAAATGCCACATACGAGAAAGCAAGCCCTCATCAGATGTAGAATTGCTGGCTTCTTTATACTGGACTTCCAATTTCTAGAAAGATGATAAATAAAGTTGCGCTGTGTGTCAGCCACCAGCTCAGGGTATTTTGTTGTTGGTATTATTTATGGTATTTTGTAGTCTGAGCAGACAATGACAGGCAGGAAGGACACAGTGGAGTGGAGAGTGGGTTGAAAGACAAGGGGGCCTATAGCATAAGATCTGAGAACGACATGCTGACTCCATTGTAGGTCAGTGGTTAGCTGGCTATCGATGAAGCAGAGCAG
The DNA here is from genome assembly GCA_004027295.1 of Dolichotis patagonum. Lineage (NCBI taxonomy): Eukaryota > Metazoa > Chordata > Mammalia > Rodentia > Caviidae > Dolichotis > Dolichotis patagonum. Next base: position 24,922 of record PVJX010014950.1, read on the forward strand.
AAGACTACAACGGAAACCATGACACCCACACCACCATAATTCTGGGCTTCTTCCAAAACCATTTCACGCCTGTATGTAGTTGCAGTAGGCTGAATGGGTGGATATAAGCAAGCTGCAGGAGGTTCTCTGCACATGCTAGGACCTGACTGGGTGGTCATTCCTGAGCCTTTAGCCTCTGCCTTTGAATTCACCCGCCTTCAGCCCTATGGGAGGCTTTGAAGGTCATCTGTACCCAGGGCTGTCTTTTTTCCTCTATGGACTTTATCATGCACTACTCCTCTCCAGGGCTTTGATACTCAACTGCCCTGTCCAGTATCCATCACGCCATCCTTGGAAGAAAGGAAGATGGGCATGGCTGAGGCAAATGCACTATATTGGCTTCCTGAAGATACTGAGCACCTGCATTGTAGTAGCCCAAGAGCTCCGTAGCATTCCAGGACCGTTGGTGCTTATCAGCAAGATATATCATCAGAGAAACTTTGTGTACCGCAAACAGTGGCAGCATCTTACTCTCTATATGACTTTCTTTCTGAGTGGATGTTTAGACGTGGTGAGCCAAAACCTGCTGCCTCAGAGGTCTGCCGCGCTGGAGCAAGGTGCCCACGTCCTGAGCACATTTATATATGTGCCCCTGATGGTGTCTCACATGCAGGACACAGAAGGCGTGGAGCTGCAGGCTCACGTGCTGCTCACGCAGGCCACGTTCCTGCTGAGCCTCGTGGCGACCACTGAGCTGTGGGCCCCCAATGATACACTAATCTGGATGATGAAAGCCTTTTTGTATATGATCGTAGGCTCTTGGCTGATGCAAATAGGCTTTACGCTGTTCAAACCCATCTCTGGCTACAAATGGATGGATGATGACAAAAATGACATAGAGTTCACCACTACTTTCTTCTGCTGGCATGTGTTGTTTGATGCCATTTTAATGATCTGGATCTATAGCTTCTCTTTTGTGTGGCATCACTACATTTTGTCAATGCCTAAACTTGGTCGTATTGCAAGTTGTTCCTTGTTGCTTGCATACTCCAGAACATGTGGAAGATAAGCTCTCAGAGGCCAGTGCTCAGACAGTGGGATCAAGCACGCTGCATTCTGAGGTCCTGCCCTGGGACGGCAGACTGCATAGCCCCTCTCCTTTGGCTTCTCTGTCTTGTTTGCCGACTGGTATGGCAAGGAAAGGCAAAAAAACCAAGAGACAAGAATCCAACAGAGCACTCTCAGTTCTCCAAGTGCTTCCCTCACATCCTCCACTGTCCGCAGCTCCAGCCACAGCATCTACTTGCCCTGTGCCTCGCTTTGCATCCCTCACTACCCCTCCCACCTGAAGAATATTAGCATCAGTTACCCCATCCTGCTTTTGGGCCTTTTTAAACCGCTCACTCACTCCACCATATAGAATATATTCCTCATCGTGTTTAGTACATGGTGATAATGTACCCGTTATCCACCTCCTTTAGTCTCTCTGGTTCTGGGTCTCTTCAACATTCATATGAACATTCATATGAAAGCAGACTGTTATTTTGACTTGCAGCATTCATAGAATTGTTCTTAAGTTCTCTACTTTGATCACCCTGTGACCTATCAAATGCAAAGTCAGAGCTTTGAAGAAGGTTTCTTCCTCTGAGGATCTAGTAGAATAGAGCAGCCCTGTACATAGGGAAGGATCCCAGGGCTTATCTACCTCCAGGGCTTCCCTGAATGCAGATTCTTCTCCTAGGCAAGCAGTGCATTGAACTTCATATTTCAGAATCAAATTCCATGTAAGTAGCCTTGCCTGGACTTGCTCTTTTCTGGTTCTTCTGTATGATAAAGTGTCATGGCTTATACATTCTACATAATTTTCTTTTTAATCCTCACAACTATCCTTTATAGGTGGGTAAAACTCAAAAGGGTAAAGATAGTGTTTCAAGGTAGCCAGATATGTTTTCTTTGTCACATAATATTATATCTGGGTGTCAAGGGGTGGAATTCTGAGTAGAGTCAAATTATCAGAGACCCTAGGGTAGGAAAAGTCTATTAAAATTTTCTCCGTTGCTTGAGAATAAAACATCTAGTTAGGATACAGAGGGACTGGGGCAAGGATTCTAGAGAATCATCATTCTTCTTATTTCCTTTTTTGTTCTAGCTCTTGGGATAACTAAATGTACTCTGTGGTTCTAGATCTATCCTTCCTTTCTAATTTGCTTGTGCAAAAGTTAAAAAGCAGGGGATTTAGCCCAGCAACATAAGTGCCTGCCTGCCTGCTAAGTACTAGGTCTTGAGTTCAATCCTTGGTACAAAAAAAAAGTTAAGAGCCGAGCATGGTGGTGTACACATATAATCTTGGCACTCTGGGAGACTCAGGACTGCAAGTTGGAGTGACTTTGTGAGACCCTATCTCAAAAGAGAAACAAAACAAAATAGCAACAAAAAACCCCCAACTGGCCTGAAAGTCCTGAACTGAAAAAATTTAGGGTAGTTTTCTGGTTTTCTGTCAAGGATCTTTGCCTTCTAGTTTGGAGGAAGGGCAGATGCAAGCTTCCTGAGTTTTGCAAAGGACAGCGATGTTTCCCAGAATCATTTAGATGAGGCTCAACCAAGTGTTAGTGTGAGCTTCACCAACGTGTGAGCAGCTCCCGGGACAGCTCACACCTGCACCAGTGGGAGCATCAGACGGAAATGCTTCTCTCAACTGGAGATGGACAGCAGTGCCGACAGGGAAATAAAATAAGCTCAACCTCCTTGTTCTCCTTTGGTCCTGAGGACTGGACCCTCAGAGCTCCAGAATGTTCCTGTGGGCTCTGCCCCTTTCCTAGTTTACCTGCGGGTCGTAGCCAGGCTTCTCCTCCACACCTTGGATGCTGTTTCTGACCTTGGTTCAGCCGTGTGGCTCCTCCTTCCCGGCCTGGTTGAGCTTTTTTTAGAGCCTTGGTGTTGGCGTAGTAGGGAATCTGCTTTTCCTATTGATCTGGGAAAACTGCTGTATACTTCACTCAATCTTCTCTTTTATTTTAAGAGTGTATTTTGGCTTTTTCTTAAATATAAAGACAAGTGTTTGGGGGGTTTTTGTTTGTTTGTTTGTTTGTTTTTTGGTGTTGTTTGTTTTTTGCTGATATATAATCTGTGAGGCAATATCTTTGACTAGATAGAAAAACCCTATATGAGGGCTTAAAGGTGAGGTCCAAATATGAATATTTCAAGGCATTATCTCTCTGAAAATTATCTCTAAAAGTGAGAGATATCAGAGCCACTTGGTTTTCCTGAGGTGTGTTTCATTTTAAGTGTGTGTGTGTGTGTGTGTGTGTGTGTGTGTGTGTGTATGTGTGTATTACTGAGGTTTGAATCCAGGGCCTTTGCACCCAGCTACATCCCAGCCCTTTTTAAAAAATTTTGAAAGCAGGGCCTTGCTAAGTTATTCAAGTGCCAAGACTGGGTTTGAACTTGCAATTCTCTTGCCTAAAAGGATGCTGGGATTATACACCAGTGCCACCACAACTGGTTATTTGGGGGTACTTATGAAGTTCTGTTAAATACTGATACACTCACATCTTTCACAAAGTTAGTGCCTTCAAATATGGTTATGTGTCACCGCACCTATCAGCTGGGTGAAATAATAAGTAGTAGGAGGGACCTACATAGAATTAGAGCTAAGGTTTGATATAAGGGTAGAACAGGTGGGCCTGCTGTTTGATAAGTTTTTCTTTCTTCCTCCTGTCATAATAGATATGGACACCCTGGTGGTAATCTTGATCACTTTGCAAAATAATAAAGCGAACTGAAGATAAATCTGGGGGGAAATAAAAACTCCAAATTAGGGTAACTTTGGGAAAGAGAGTGTAAGCTTTACTATCGTCCACCAGAGGGCACCATCTTCACATCAGCCTGCGAAGGACTGTTTCTTTGGAATTGAACTAGGAATTTAAAAGAAATGAAGGCCTGTTGGGGAGAAGAGCAGGAGAAACACGTACAAAGGTATTGTCCAAGCAGCCAGTAGGCATCAAGTGGATATGTGTGCTGTCATGCTTAGAGGTGTGGACATGAAAAAGCACAGAATCCAATCAAAGATATAGAAATTGTGTGCATGCACCTCAAAAATCTCTTGGCCACTGAGAATCTGGCCACCCATCCTATTTGGGATGAAAAGTCATTGTGTGAGACTTGGGAAGATCGTCTCCTACTATGGAGGCCAGAGAGAATGACAGCGCCTCTCCTGGCTCTGGCAGTAAGGATTTAGGCATGGACGACTGTCCTAGACTTAGCAATCAGACCCTCCACCCGGAACTTTTCATGTTGGAGGGGTAGCGTGGAAGCTGAGGGCCATTGAGTTATGTATGTTTGTACGTAAGACGATACTTAGCAGCAATGAGCTAGCAACAGTGGCACAGTGGGGACAGTCACAAGTGCCAACAGCATATGCTATCGTTGCAAATGGACTTTGATTTCTATGGGAGATGGCATGAATCACCAAAAACAAAGTAAACATGGTCATCATAACAGGCAATGTGGATATCAGAACAATCATATACACAGGTTACCATCGTGGTCATTGATCACGGAATCTTTTGAGAAAAAACTGAGTGGGCACTCCAGGCAGATTCCACTGGGAAAATACGCTCTGCAGTGGTAGGTGTTTGTTTTATCCATTGATGTATCTAAAACATCTAGAAAAGTTTCTGTCACATAGAAGTACTCACTAAATATTTGCTGCTGAGTGAATTAATAAATAGAAAGCTCAAATAAGTCATCATGGTGGAGAATCAGGACCCTCATCCTTTTTTTTTTTTTTTTTCCTGAGCTACCACTGAACCCAGGGCCTCCCATGTGGAAGCAAACGCTCTGTCACTGAGCTACATTCCCAGGTCCCAGGAACTCTTAAATGAAAAGAGACCCCTTTTGTCACTAGGAAGAAGCTTGCAATATTTTTGCAAGTGTTTACTGTGAATCTTCTTCCTAACATTTATCAAAAAGACTTGCTGCCATTTCCATGGTAACTATGCACTAAGGTAAAAGAGTTGCCCAGAGCTTTGGGAAATTATTTCAGCCAGGTTCTCATCTACCACACCCACAGCAACTATTAGAGCTGAGATGTGAAGTCAGGTCTATCTAATTTATAAAACAGTATTTCCTATATTCTCCTGATGACAATCATTATCTAGGGTGATTGCAAAATATGCAAACTCCTAAGTCCCACTGCAGCCCTTCTGATGAGTCTAGCCAAGACAATGACTTGGTAGTTTATGTTTTCCACAAATGCATGATGCACTGTTTTTAATCATACACATTGAAGAGAGATCTGGTTCTTTTCCTTTGGGAACTAGAAGGTCTTGAAAAAGTCAGGTATGCAACCATCACGCATGTCAAGCATCCAGTCATGATGCAGGCTTCTACTTCTCCGCATCGCTCGTATGACTCCCATTTGTGGATGACCCCAACAGTCTGCCTTTTTGAGGTGTAGGGAAGATGATAGGGCAGCAAATAGGGCTAGAGCAGAGCTTTACACAGGTTGGATGAAGACTGTTCTGAAAGTACACTGTTCTGAGAAATATGGGGATATATCACTACTGTGTATGGCACTGGTCTTGGAAGAGACCGCAGTCTTATTTCTTTTGCTCAGGTTGTGGTAGCATTTTCCAAAGGAGTTGATATTCCAAGGATTAAAATGAGATCCAGACCTTTACCTTGAACTCATATGTGTATTGCACTGACTGGTGAATTGATAACATACAGCAAGCTACACACTCATCTTGGGACACACACGAAACCAAGAAGTAAAAAAAAAAAAAATCACTAAAATAACTTTAGCAATATCTGGTTTTCACATATACTAAACTAAATGTAGCATTTTTTCCAAAGGTAAATGGTATTTTATTTGCAATTCATTATCAACAGCATTCCTTCCAACTTCCAAAGTGCTTTCTTTCCATGGAACAAAGTTTGTTAGGTCTTATAAATTCTCCAACAACCCTGGGAATTTTAAATTCTCTAAATTCTACCACTAGGTGTGACACTCAATTAATCTTTCCTCACAAGTTTAGAGAATGTGTTAGTCACCTTTCCAACCCTGTGACAAAACACCTGAGGATAACAACTTAAAGGAGAAATGGTTCATTTTGCCTCATCATCTTGTCTCACTCCATTGCTTATAAACCTGTAGTGAGACAGAAACGCCATGGCAGAAGGCCGTGATGGAGAAAGCTGCTCACCTTGTGATCAGGAAGGAGAGGGAGGGGGGAGGGAGATGAGGGGGAGGACAAGGAGAGAAGAAGAAAAGAGAAGAAAGAAGAAAGGAAAGAGGAGATACTCAGGACAGGTCTCCCCCTCAGACTGCTGGCTCACATGCCAGTCACATCTGGAATAACCTTCAGACACCCACAGAAATGCACTTACTAATTTCCTAGGCATTTCTCCAACCAATCAAGTTGATGACAAGGCTGCCTGCCATGTTCTTAAATAAATTTTTAAGATTTACAAGGAAGATGCTCTTTTATCTTTAATACAAACTTCCTATCAAAGAGGACAAGAGAAATGATGAGTTGAAAAAAACAAGTGCCTGACAACCTTTCAAAGAGAGGGAATCAACCTCTTTGGATCTTGGTGTTTTAAGCAGCCACAACATGCAGGAGACAATGCTCATTAAAATCACATGAAATGTAGCTGTGTGTGGGGAGCAGACCTGTAATCCCAGCTAATCAGAAGGCTGAGATGAAATGATTGTGAGTTCGAGGCCACATTGGTTAATTTAGTGAGACTTTGACTCAAAAAATTACATCAAATGTAATAGTTTATAAGTGTCTTGTAATGCTGAGTTTAACTATTCAAAATGTCTTCAGAGATCAGGAAAGGAGCCATGAGGTAATGAAGCAATTGTAGTCACATTTAGAAAGAATATGTCAATGTACACAACATAGTATGAACTAAGTATGGAGTGAATCTGGTAATTCAAGATGCCCCAAGAGCTCAGATAAGGCATCTCCAGAATGAGACCTACACCAGAGATAAATAGGCAATGCCTGTGGAATCTGGAATCCTCCATAGATACTATTGTGTGTTCATAAGGGGTTTCTATTGACTGGAACTTAATTCTACTCCTAAAATTTGCAGTGGCAGGAAAACCATGGCAATATGAGCAACGCTGGTGAGTCTCTGAGCGGGATTTCTCAAAGGGTTTAAGCCCTCAAGGCAAACCGCATGCCTTCCCAGGCATTAAGCTGTAGCAAGCCATTCAGGGGAACCACTGTGGCTTACGTCACTGATGTCCTTTGTTTCATGTTCTCTTTCTCTTTCTTCCCCTCCCAGATCTTTCTCTTTTTCTCCGGCCACCAGATCTTTAAGGATAGAACAATGCTGCATTCAAAAAGCAACTAAGGCAAGAGAGAGGAAGTCAAATGTAGGCTGGGCCACCATGTGCCTTTCCTCCTCCCAGGGGAAGGCTAGCTTGGGGTTTGGGGTTACCCAGTGATTTGTTTTGTTGATGAGTCGCTATTATTATGGTGTGAAATGAGGGTTGGAAGCCTTCGCAAAGTATTAGAAAGTTTGGAGGCAGAAAAGGCAGGAATGGAAAAAACAGGAATGAAGAAATGGTAAGATGGAGCAAAGGAAAATGTGGAGAGCCTTGCTCCTATATCTCATTGCTATGGTCTTACCAATGGCCAGTCCGATCACAGTCAGTCCCCTTGTTACCAGAAGTATTCAGAGAAACAGAAAGTAATCAACCAGGAGATTTCTGCTAAGTCCATTTCCTGTGCTCAAGTCGTCTCTATAATAAGTACATTCATTCCAAAAATTCATGTCAGGTTCTATAAATGACATATAAAACCCTCAAAGATTAAACATCATTGAAAAAAATCTTTGTGTTAATATCTGTTTTTCTTTCTTCTTTGTGAGAATCTTTTTTGTCAATGTCTTGTACTCTGAGTTACTACTTTAAAGGTAATGATACTCGGTGTATTAACTATTGATATTCTTTTATTATTATTATTTTGTGGCAGGAGGCACTGGGGATCAAACTCATGACCTTGTGCTTGCCAGGCAGGCTCTTAACCCACTGAGCTAAATCCCTAGCCCTCTCTTATCATTTTGTTATGAAATTTTTGTTTCTTTTTTATAAAGTAGACAGGTAATCTGTTGAAAGAATAATTCATCTAGCATGTACAGATCTTAGAAAATTTACAAATACTTTGAAAGTTTAGGAGAAAAAAGATGAAAAGACAATGCCCTCCTCTAACAGGCCTCAGTCTGGAAGGAAGGTATACACACTAAAGAAGGAAGACAATAAAATGTGTTTATGTATTATGAAAGTTGAATGAACTGCTACAAGGGAGTAATGAATTATCCACCATGGTAGTATATTCAGTCATTCTTGGTTCACTAAGAAGATTATATATAAACGAGTTCTTGATAAATAACTAGTAATTTCTGAAGCCAATTGGTATTGAAATGATATTCCAAGAAATGTTATAGAAATGATATTAAAAGACATGAGACTGACTTGAGAGAATGCTGGTTATTCTTGAAATGGAAATGCCTTAGTTTCGGCTTGAAAATGTGAGATACATTGGTGTAAAGTGGTAGGAAAGCCTTGAATGCAAAACCAGATAGTGTGGAGCTTTAGGGACTGTACTAGAGAATTTGGACTTTACCTTGTAAGACATAGAGGAGGTCTTGGAAGAATGTTAACAATAACACCACCAATGTATCATGAAGGTAGTGTGCAGAGGGTACTTAGAAGGGAGAAGAGACTGAAACTAGGTACACTTTTTAAGAAGCTGATGTAGTGTATCTAGTAAAAGATAGTAGGGATCTGGTATACGAGAGCAACAATCATTTCTTGGCCTTTTGGCTAAGGTCAAGTGTATTAAGACAGTAAAAGTGTATGGACAGGGAAGAGAGGATAGATTTCAGAAATACGTACCAGGGGAGAAACCACCATCACTGCATGTAGGAGGCAGAGAAGGGGGAAATACCAAGGGAGGGAGAGTTGAAGCTCAGTTTTCTGGGTAAGATAATTGAATGAGTGGTGTTTCTATTAACTGAGATTGACACTACAGAAAAAGGAGCATGTTGGGGGGCCTGGAAGCATTGAAAATGTTGACACGGAAGCACTTGGTATATGTGCATAGAGACGCTTCATGGCTCACTGAGAATTTAAAACTAAAACCAAAACAAGAAATTGAGGCTGAAAATACAGATCTGGCACACATCTATGTGCCACAGATTAATTAGGTAAGGGAATGCTTATAAAAAGAGGAGCAGAGGGCTAGTGAAGGATGCAGAAAACACACACACACAAGAAAATTTGTAACACTAGACTAGAAGAAAATATCTGTGGGACAGAAGGCAAGAATGACACCACCTCTGCTTTCAAAGTAGTGTTTGTGTTTTTTCTGCTTCTGTTATTTAAAAAAATGACCACCTGATGTCACCAGGAAAAGTGGTTTTAAAAAAATCATTGTTTAGTTTTCTTATTTTATCAAAACTGTACACTAGTGATTGTGAGTGGTATTCACTATCCTTATCATGCACTTGATTAGACTGAGAGACAACCCTAGTAAGCAAAATCTAGGTTCATTTTATAGTCATGCATTATAAACTTCGGGATAAATGCTGAGTATTGGGTAATTACTTTGTTAGTCACTGGTGGAACATTGTACTTTAACCAGCACAGACAGTGGGTGGGAATAAATTTAGAGGGGTGACCTGGTACACTTGAGGCTCTGTCCTTGCTTTCTGACCTTCCACACTTATGTCTTCCAGTTAATTCGGGTAAAACAATGATCAAACCGAGAGGGATGATAAATACATTGCATGACCAGATCGATGTCCAAGAAATCTCTTACCAGGCTTTAATGTTAGGCCCAAATTAAACTGTTCCAATTTGACCAGAGTATATAAAAATCCCTGCCCTTGGTTCCTGAAAAGTAGCACATAAAGTGTGGTGGAGTTTACTGTATAATGTGAGAGCGTCCAAAGCTAACTCCATTTCAGGTCACACCAATAAGGTGCAGTTCTGATAACATAAGAAAACTAAACAATGTTCTCCATCACTTTTCCTGAAGACACCAGACGCTTAGCATGTTTTAATAATAGAATGTGTAACATAGGCAATAGTTCTCTCGTGCTCTGCCCTGGGGAGTATTTGCAGTGCTTGGGCTGTGGGTGTCCCTCCACTAATGAGAGAGGAGCCAGATGGAAGGGAGGCCATAGAAAGGATGGCTGAAGTGTTGCTTAGCGACTAGCCAGAGAGATTGGAGGAAAGCAGAAAGCTGTGATATCTTTGTAAATATTGGAAGCACTCTCTTATGTAAGAGAACTCAGCAGAAGTCTGTCAAACCTCAGAGTGAAGAATTTCTAAAAATAGAAAGAAGGCAGAGTGTTCATAGGAAGAAAAAAATTCTAGCCATTTTATCTCTTCATAAATAGAATAGGCAGTTCTGGGAGGGAGGGAGTGCCTGTAGCTGTGGTTAACCACAGTGGGATTGAAAAGGAGAGGCTGGAGGAAGGGAAGGTGGGTTGGGTGACCATAAAGGCCACCATCATCCTAGGAAAATGATCTGCTAAATCACTTCACTTTCTCAACCTGAATGCAGTTCTGCGTTATAGGTGCTTTTGCTTACTTTATTTTGTTTTTCTCCTCATATAGAGATCATTGGTTCGACAAATCTTATAATTCTGCTAGAGAATGAAATCTTTGCTGATTTTTTCAACACATTTCTTTCTCTTCCGGTAAGCATTCTCAAATTTAAATCCAAATGCTTTATGAACAACAGAATAATGAATCTCACTGGGTTCAGTGCCCTTTTCTGGTTTTTGTTTGTTTGTTTGTTTGTTTTGCTTTATTTTCATTTTTACTAAATTCCCTATCACACCAAAAAACTGAATCCATTTGGGCAAATAGATATGAACCAGAGCCACCTCTAAAATCTCCAGGAGCTTCCCATTGTTAATACAGTTAAACCCTGCATCCCTACCTTCCTTAGCTGCTCCCACCTGTCCAGTTATTTCCTGTCACACCGTCTATCAGTACCCAGTGGTGTGGTGACTGCAACTCTACTGTCACCGATAAACCTGCCACTGCTGCCCCTGCCTCCTGACAGCTCTTCGGGCTCTTTGCTGTCCACCTCAATCACCTTCCCCATAATTTCACATACCATTCCTAACTATTCTTCACATTCTTGTGCAAAATTCTTTCTTCTTAAGGAATTCCTAGTTTTTCACAATAGAAACTTTGTAATTGGAATGTCTCTCTTTTGCTCTTTCTGTCTCTGTCTCTGTCTCTCTCTCTCTGTCTCTCTCTCTTTCTCTTTTTCTTGTGTCTTGCTGGACTGTGAAATTGCAAATTCTTGTAGAACAAGGGCTTGAATTATTCATTTTGTTCCCCTTCCTTTACCAGGGATTAGTACATAGCAGTTGTTAAGCTGTTAGCTGGAATAAAATCTATGTATTTTCCTAATCTATGAAACTAACACAAATCTCAAGCATCAGAATATATTTAAACCCAAGCCTCAGCTGAGCTTACATCTTTTTAGGTTTAAATGTTGGTACCTTATAAACAGTGACTCTCTTCAGTGCTTCTGTACACTACTTTCCCATGGGATTTTACCTGTTAAAATGTGAGATTTCAGCAAGAAGGAAGTACCACCCCACAAACAGTTGCTGGCTCCTCATGTTGTGCTGGCGCTGGGCTTAGTGTAGGGATGCACATATTAATGATGCCACCCCTGTTCTTGAGGAATTTCCATTATGATAGAGACTAACACTTTTTAAAGAGAATAAAACCAAGCAAAACATAATAAAGCCAATCAAAACAAAACAATGGAAGCAATACAGGACTTCAAAACAAGATAGTAGGAAATCAACAATGGCTACCGTAATGCCACTTGTTATCTTCAAAATAGCTGTCCAGACCATCTGACCTAGGCATGTAAAATTAATTGAATAATACAAGAACTAAATTGCTTCTTTAGTTCAGTTATTGTCTTTTCAGAAATTTCAGGCATGTGACTTCTAATTTCTGCTATATCTCTGTCTCCTAAACTTGTTCTGTGTGGGCTGAAGGTCTGAGACTGTATTTTGCTCCTTCTGCTTGACATTTTCCTGTGTTCCTCTGAATCAGCCCATTACTGAATCCTCAGTGTTTCCTACATTGGCTGACAGTCCCTAGGTGTAGTGGATTGGTCTAGGCACCTGGGTTCCTCCAACTGGGGTTCCTCCAATCCAGGGTTCCTGAAGTACTGGAAAGGCATGGGGCAGTAGTTCACTAATGCTCCCCTGGTAACAGCGGGGCTTCAGGGCATGGTTTCTTTTCTGGCTGTGCTGAGTTTGCCCATTTCTCTCCAGGCCACTGGTGCAGAGCCTCAGAGAGAGACTAACACTTAATGGATGGTATGACAGTAGTTTCAGGAAGGCAGTGGTAGTGCAATACACTGGAGGGATAAATTATTCCTACCTAGAAGAATCAGGAGACGCTGACACAAATGAAATTTTAAAAGAATAGAAGATATCAGAGAACTATCTAAGCAGGAAGTATGGAAGGAATGATGGGTAAAGAAGTAGGAGGAAAAGACTAAGGTTTAAACAGCAAGAAAAGTAAATCCTTATATACACACACGTTAGAGAAAGTAAAGTACTGCCAGTCAACAGGAATTTCAAAAGAAAGAAAGATTACCTATCAAATTTTGATACTGTTAAATCCTCCACGTGTAATTTGTACACATTATCTTTAGTCCTTGGTCCTTTCAAAGGTAGCATAAACTCAAAGCAATTTCATATTAGGAAAACATTTTAGACCTTTGTTTTAACTAAGTCCATCAGGAAAGTGAATAATGTAATACACAAAGTAAATATAATATCAAGAGTTTTGTCTTTTGCAAGCAAGATAACTCCCAGGTATAGGCAGAGTGGAGCCAAAATTTAAATGAATCTTGTAATTCAGTCTATTTGGAGTATTTCTGTGCAGGTATGATTGATTTGGTGGAATAAATTTTTATTAGTAAATGTTTGTATACATAATGACTATATTGATAGACTAAATTTAAGAAAGTCCCTTAAAACAAAAAAGAAGTAGAACATTTCCTGGTGGCTGCAGGTGTACTGTGATGTGTGCATGAAGAGAAACCCTTCTTTGTTGGATATTTGCCATCTTTTGTAGGTCTTTGGGCAGACACCATCCTATACTGTTGAAAACTCACAGTGGACACTGTGGCCAGAACTACCTTATAACTTGGTGAGTAGGATTCTTGAATGGCAGGTGACTTGGGAAGGAGGAAGAGAAAGTTAAATTTGAGGCATGAACTGAGAGAGGGAAAAGAAGACTGAGCCCAAAGAAGCTATAGGAAAGAAACTATAAAGCAGTTGATTAGAAAAAACAACATAAACTCGGAAGGAATTTTTTTTTTTTTACATTTTTACCTTGGGCAAGAAATTTTTGTTGAATTATTTCCTTTATATTCTAATCATAGCATGTGGAACTCATTCCTTGTGTCTACTGTGATTATTGGATAGTAGATATGTACTTGGGGAACATTCCTTAGAAGAACTTTGAGACCCCATTTAAGCAGAAAAGAGTCTGAAATCTGATTTACAGTGTCTGCCATGGAAATGGCAGCACATGGGTCACATAGTTATGATCAGATTTATATTATCAGATGTAGGTCAAGGTAAGATGCCACTATGACATTTTTGATGGTGAGTTTACCGGTCTCTTTCAGAGACATCTATTTTGTTTAATCTTTTTACATGCTTCTTTTCCTTTTTGTTTGTTGATTGTCTTTATTTTCTCTTTTTTGCCATAAACTTTTCTGTTTCTCTTATATTAAGCAAAATTTTAATCTTTTGTTAAACAAATTCACCCAGGAATGAAGAAAAATTTTCCAAAAAAGACCAAGCTTTTACTTCCGACCAATCCATTTACTTTTTGGGAGGCTCATTTGAAATCCCTACTCTCCTTACATACTACTTTTAAACAGCACACTTCTCCTTCCAGCCAGACAGTACAAGTGTGAGATTATTTATTGGCCATTATCAAGTTGCATTTCTTAAAAGTTCAGTTCAATTTATCTCTGTGTTGTGATTTTATTTTTGAATTCTAGATTTCCAAATACAAAGGATTGCTGACCTGGTTGGAAAAATATCGATTACCTTTCTTCTGTAAAACAAATTTGTGTCTCCATTACATCCTTTGTCAAGAACTTGTCAGCTTTGCTAGGTCTCCAGAAGGAGGTAAACGTGTGTGTGTGTGTGTGTGTGTGTGTGTGTGTGTGTGTGTGTGTGTGTGTGTAGAAAAATGGAGAACCATACTATATAATGATATCCTCAGTCCTATAGGAAGATACAAATAATATCTCCATTTGTAGAAGTATGTATGACTTAGTCCATTTTGCAGCAATTTTTCTTAAGATGAAAAATTGGTTCCTGAAGTAATAATTGGGAATCACATGAGGGAGGCCATTTATCCCCCTATAGCCAGAAATTATGAAGTTAATGGTAGTCACAAGGCATGGTAAAAGTTGTCTAATATATACTAAGAATCAAGCAAATTTTACCACCTTCCTTATTATCATTTGGTCTAAGCCACCACTTCTTGCCTGGGTGCTGAAATCCTTAATTAGTGTTCTTGTTCTGTTCTTGTTTTACTGTTCACAGCAGGGAGAGAAAGCCTTTAAAACATAGTTGGGATACTGGATCATATTAAATTTAAAAGCTTCCACAGAGCAAAGGAAACAATTGACAGAGTGAAGACACAGCCTACAGAATGGGGAAAATTTTTTGCCTGGTATTCCTCAGACAGAGGACTAATAGCTAGAATATGTAAAGAGCAAAATAAAACAACAACAACAACAACAACAAAAAACTTGACTTCCCAAACTAAAAAACTCCATAAAAAATGTAACTGAAAAAGAAATGCAGATGGCCAATAAGTATATGAAAAATGCTCAATATCTCTGGCCATTAAAGAAATACAAATTAAAACAACATTGATATTCCATCATACTCCCAAAAGAATGGTATCATCAAGCAATCAACAAAATTACAAATGTTGGCAAGGCTTCTGGGAAAAGGGAACTCTTCTACACTGTTGGTGGGAATGTAAGCTAGTACAACCACTATGAAAATCAATATGGAGAGTCTTAAAAAAAAACTAAAAGTTTTGTTTAATCTAGCTATTCCTTTTCTAGGTATCTCCCTGAAAGGGTTAAGGACATCATATTACAGTGATACACACATACTCATGTTTATAGCAGCACAACTCACAACAGTTAAATCTTGAAAGTGATCTATATATGTCCATCAACAGATGAATGGATAAAGAAAATGGGGCATTTATACTCGGTGAAGTATTACTCTGTCAAAAAGAAGGATAAACTTGAGTCATTTGTGGGAAAATGTATCCACTGTGAGGCTATAATGTTAAGCAAAATAAATCAAACACACAAGCTTAGATATTGCATGGTTTTTCTTATATGAGAAACTCAAAATATAACTAAAGAGCAAACTAAAAAATAGATAATATAAAACATGGAGTTAGATTTTCTGCAAAAAGGAAGGAGACCGTGGGAAGAGGGGATGAAAAAATAGTTAAGATGTGTTATGTACCTGTAAGAATTCCCAGTGAGGGATGTAATCATGATATACTGCAAATGTGTATTAATTAAAATAAAGCATTTTTAAATAGAACAAAAATAGAAAACAGAATTGGGAGAGAGGGAAATTTTAGGAAGCTAGTAGAATAGGAAGCACCAAGAATTTGTTTCATACCTACGTAGCAATTGCATTGGCAGAAGCTTTATGATGTAACTGTTTTTGTAGTGCTGGAGTCTCTTGTGGTTTACAACTTTCAGGGAAGGTTTGGACAGTAAGTTATAGTTGGTTGTTACATCAGCAACCAAAAGGAATGGAGATGAAACTATTAAAGGAGTAGAGTTTCTACATCTTACTGAAGTTTGTTTGGATAAATTCAAATTAGAATGTTATAAATTTAGGATGTTAAATCTAGTCCCCTTAGTAACTACAAAAGAAGTTAAAAAAGATTGAGATTGCAATGAACAGTTGTACACTCACAAATTGTATTACCTATAAAAAAGAATTAATTATCAGTATCAAACCAAGAAGAAGAAGAAAATATGAATCAACTTATAAAGAGTAGGGGGATGTAAACAGTAATAAAAAATTCCCTGAAAAGGGCCTGGACTTTATGGTTTCACTGGTGAATTCTGCTAAACATTTTAAACAGGTAGCACAAATCCTGGGACTTTTGGAAATGTTGAAGAGCAGAAATACTTCCTAACTCATTCTACTAAGCCAAAATTACCCTGATATCAAAAGCATACATACACACCATAACAAAAACAGCAGTTAATATCCTTCATCAATACTGATGCAACAAATTGCCACAAAATATTAGAAAACAGAATTTAACATCATATTAAAAAGATTGTACTTGTGACCAAATGGGATTTAGTCCTGGAATGCAATACTGATCGATTCAACACACCACAGTAACTAAAAAAGGAAGAAGCTCACATTATTATCTCAGTAGATTCTGGAAGAACATTTAACAAAATCCAGCATACTTTCATAATCAATGAATTCATTTATCAAAATAAGAATAGTGGGAAATCACCTCAATGTAATAAAAGCCATATTTAAAAATTCATGATGAACGTTATGCTCAGGGGTAAAACACTGAAAGCTTTTATTTCCTCTAAGATTAGGCAAAAGGCAAGGGTGCCAACTTTCTTTTTTTTTAATTTATTTTAAAGAGAATAACACAAAAGAGGGTGGAACAGAGCAGATCAGAACAGGACAACATAGGCAACACAGCACTTTACATTAAGACAACTGGACAGTAACAGTAGCTAACACAATATCTCTTTCTCTGCTATAGTTGAGCATAGTTTCAAATACAATAATATTAAACATAATAAAATAATATAAAACCATTCAAAGAGTGAAAGAATTACAGGGCTTTCTGAACCAAATAACAGAAAATGATTAATGGGTACTGTAATATCTCATTTTCGATAAAAAAGTTTGTTTAAACTATCACACATATTCAAATCCCAATAAGACACAATGTGATAGATCGAACCAATGGTAGTAGAATAGAAGCATGGTAGGACTTCTAAGAAGGACGATATTAAATCAGCAATAGCTGTCATAATGTTTTGTTTTCTTCAAAGCAGCTGTTCATACCATCATGCGTGATATAGTCAAACAAAACAGAATAAAACCATTCCAATTGATGAATGAAAACATTGAAAGGCTTCCAAGCTATGAGATGGGGACTCATCCTTACCATAAAATCTTATATACTCTTATCAACTCTCATATTAGAGAGACTATACGGTATTTACACATGTGAGTTTGGTTTATTTCGCTTATGAGTATGGTCTCAAGTCGTGTCCATTTATTTATAAATATCTCAATGTGATAATTCTTTATAGCTGAGTAATACTCCATTGTATAAAAATGCCACAACTTTTTTATCCATTCCTCAGTTGATGGGCACTTAGATTGTTTCCAGGAGCTGGCTGTTACAAATTGTGCTGCTATAAACATGGGTACACATCTATCACTGTGGTATGATGTTTTCAGTTCTTCTGGGAATATGACTAGAAGTGGAATAGCTGGGTCAAATGGGACTTCCAAACCCAGCTTTTTTTAAAAAAAATTTTTTTATTTTAAAGAGAATAAAACAAAATAGGGCAGAACAGAGCAGATCAGAACAGGACAACATAAGCAACACAGTACTTTACATTAAGACAACTGGACATTAACAGTAGCTATCACCATATCACTTACTCTGCTGTAGTTGAGCTTAGTTTCAAATACAGCAATATCAAACATAACAAAATAGTATAAAGCCATGCATAGAGTGAAAGAATTACAGGGCTTTCTGAACCAAATAACAGAAAATGATCAATGGGTACTATAATATCTCATTTCGATAGAAAAATTTTGTTTAAACTATCACACATATTCAAATCCCAATAAGACACAATGTGATAGATAGAACCAATGGTAGTAGAAGAATAGAAGTATGGTAGGACTTCTAAGAAGGATGGTATTAAATCAGCAATAGCTGTCATAATGTTTTCTTTTCTTCAAAACAGCTGTTCATATCATCACGCATGATATAGTCAAACAAAACAGAATAAAACCATTCCAACTGATGATTGAAAACATTGAAAGGCCTCAAAGCTATGAGATGGGGACTCATGCTTACCATAAAGTCTTATATACTCTTATCAACCCTCATACTAGGGAGACTATATGGTATTTACCCTTGTGAGTTTGGTTTATTTCACTTAGGAGAATGGTCTCAAGTTGTGTCCATTTATTTATAAATATCTCAATGTGATCATTCTTTATAGCTGAGTAGTACTCCATTGCATAAAAATGCCACAACTTTTTTATCCATTCCTCAGTTGATGGGCACTTAGGTTGTTTCCAGGATCTGGCTATTACAAATTGTGCTGCTATAAACATGGGTGCACATATATCACTGTGGTATGATGTTTTCAGATCTTCTAGGAACATACCCAGAAGTGGGATAGCTGGGTCAAATGGGACTTCCAAACCCAGCTTTTTGAGGAATCTCTAGACTGACCTCCACAGTGGTTGCACCAGTCTACACTCCCACCAACAGTGTAGAAGAGTTCCTTTTTCCCCACAGCTTCTCCAACACTTGTTGTTGGTAGTGTTTTCTATCCTGGCCATTCTTTCTGGAGTGAGATGGAATCTCAGTGTGGTTTTAATTTGCATTTCTCTCATGACTAATGATGATGAACATTTCTTCATGTATTTATTTGCCATTCATATTTCTTCATCTGAGAACTGTGTATTCATTTCAGATGCCCATTTTTGGATTGGGTCT